>WURV02098549.1:0-20134 GCA_011762755.2 Epimenia babai | reverse complement strand
AGTTTTATTCAATATATATATATATATATATATATATATATATATATATCACTCTCTCAAAATATATACATCACGAGTTTAAGTAGAACGACGATTAAAACTTACGGTAGAATGCAAAGCAAACAATTAACTATGGTTATATATTTAGTTATATATATAGTATATTCCTAAATTGGATGATGTTAAATAAGCGCCGTATCCCCAAATATCATGATTTCGTGAACTCCGCGTCGCCTATTCATTAATAAACACGCACTTGACAATTATATAATTCAGTAACACATTCACAGGTAATACATTTATATATACACATTGTATTTATATTTTTATTGTATCTTGGACGTGTTTGCATAATCGTATACCAGCAATGTCAGATGGAAAGATAGCAGTTACTTTAGACATTTGGCTACCCCCAACGCGTAATTAATCGAACATATTAATGGGCCCTCTGGTCGATTAGAGCGATAATTAAACTGATTATTATTGCGAAGATTTGATTTGTTTATTGCAAAATATTTCCATATCTCAAGGGTGGCGTCACTTTGTATACCCTTTCCATAAAATATCAGGTTCTCAGTAATACGATATTTTCTAAATTTTGCATACGTATTTAATTTTGCAAATTTAAGTTTTGTTGGCCTTACACGTGATATGTTTTCGATAGCTTAACGCCAGCCTCAAACGGATGAGCTGACCCCATCGGGCGTGACGCTGATTCTAGCCAGCCAACGAGGTGTAACATTTACCTGTTAATACACAATATGATGGTAATGGGGGTAGTAATGTCTGATGAGAGATATAGACTCTTTCTGTGCAGTTCTCGCTCTTTCTGTGCAGTTCTCTCGTTAATACGCAGAAACCGATATCGTTTTATGTTTAACCCCCAATGAGTTAAACTGAAGTGTACATCACGTGATGAACAAAGCGTCTTTTCGAAATCACAGGATCCGTAAAACTAGTTCGTCTAAATAATAGTAGTTGCGCCCCTTGATCTCATACTCATGCGAATACATTTTGAGTCCCTGGCAACGATGGGGACAACAAAAATTCGGTGCCAGTAACAGCTTGTCATTGGAATGCGTATTGCACCGCAGAAACTGCACCAATATGGTTTTACCTATGTACTCGCTGACTAATAACACGTATTAGGCCAACAACCACGGGAGATAATCTTGGTAGTTCCTCGAAAACAAAAACACAACGGCCACATTTGAAACCACGTGGCGAGCACAGCACATAACGAAAAAATATAATTGTGATAAATCATCGCGAGACTTTAGAGTAACTTCCCATTGGTTAAAGGTACGACGGTTACTACGACCGTTTCAGCATTTTTATTCAAGCTACGACGGGATCAACTTTTGATTCGGTCGAAATTTCAGACTTAACGGTTGAAGTCAAGGTCGAAGCGACGGTCATATCGATTCGTCGATATATAATATTTTATATTCAGGGACATTGTACAATTTAAATGCACTTTTAGGGTCGCAAGGAACATATTAAATTTACGTCCCTCACAGGCCACATCTGGCTCACCGACCGTTATTTCTCCATGCTTGAATAAAACTGAATTTTTCGGAAGCAATATTATTGACAGAGTGTAGTTTAGCTAACACTCTCATCTGTCACATCGCAATGCAACGAAATCTGGTGAGATAAGACACGGTGTCCGAGCGCTTTCCATCGACGACATTAACGGAACTGTTACGATCTAAGGGGAGTGCACTCTGCACAGGGATTACATCATTACTCGTGTCGTAAGTGCGGCCGTGAACCGGTGTGTTGGTGTCTATCTAGCAAATACGACTAATATAAAGGTGACACGCTTTACACTTAATGATTAATAAATAAGTCATTTACATCCCGCACCTTAAAGCCGTTTGCGCAGCTTGGCAAATGACGGCTTGCGAGGACTCACATGGGAGTTGGCAGCTCTATAACAGGCGCCCGTAAGCCACCCGCAAATTTACTTTCCTGTGTATATTAACTTGCGTTGCCACAGAGAAAGTGAAATCACTTACTGTATTTATGGCTAAGTCCGACCAGAGAAATCGGGATAAAGTACCTTGCCCGAGGATACAACAGAAAAACAATGGTATTGCCCGGAATAGAACCGTCCATTCTCTCGTTCGCTGGCCGGCGCTCTACCACTGAGCCATCCCGCTTCCATGATATAAAAATAAACACCAGCTTTCCCATATCAAGTGTACGTCGTCTGGTAGATTTGCATCTAACGATCGCATCTGACGAAGTATACTTGATATACAACAGCTCGCGTTAATGTATATTGGTTACCCTAATAAACCATCGCCTTTATATTTGTCTTATTCACGCTATCGCTAAAACGGTAACCCTTCATCTGTATACATCAAACAAGGGAGCTTATCTAGACATGGATCAATTTCCTAAGATAACCCGGAATAGAGGGTTAGATGTAAATTCGTGAATTTACGTGATTTTTATAAGATTATATCATATTTACTTATTCCACGGTGGACTGTACAACTACTAAGTTTATTGTCTGTTAGAAACTAATTTTTATGCACTAAAGAGAAGGAACAATATATTTCATAAAAATCTACTTAAAGTTACTAGTTTAACTGTCAAACACACTATACACCAATAAATTAAATCAAATATAATGCAAAATGTCTCGTCCTGTCCAACATAGAAATGGTGTTTCTAGATATGTGTCGATTTAAATAGTGTAGCAGAATAATCAACTTGGCAAGAAAACAGCTGTGAGGTCTAGTTGCTTGACTCGCTGATTAGGTGCCATCTCGACACTGCCCATCAGCTGTTTTTTCCGTGATGATCCTCAGCAAGTCATTTATGCCCTGTTGACGTAGCAGACCCTTTTCTGAAATACGTAGATGCCTACTAGCATTCTTCACGGGTGATATGCGAGTGTTGAAGGTATTGTATCTACGCTGAATAGCTGCTGTAAATATTCGTCGTAAACTGCGTTTTTGAGCCTTTATTCGCCGATACATTTTATGCATTTTAATAATTTCGAATAATTTTGTATTTTATTACAACCTTTTAGGGGTTAAATCTAATCAGTGGAAGCATAGGCAAAATTTTTTAATGACCTGTATTTAACCCATTTGCCGCAGCTTCCTCCATAGCCTGATGGACATTATGCTGTACATAATGTGTCACAGCTATGAATGTATTTGTAACCGAAACTCTCAGAAACCAAAGACATTAACCCCTACCACACTGACATCTGTACATCACATTACTATAGCAATACTTTTCTGTGAAAACAGAGTGCTAGGGGTTAACTCCAAATCGTGTGCCATTCTACGTGTCTCGAAATAAAACGGTAAACCGTGACTAGTAATTAATTAATACTCTCAAAACGAAGAAAAATGCAATTCCTGTTGCATTAAATTTAATGAAACTTAACAAAGAGTGAATTTTTGCACACGCGATACGCCAGTCCCAAATACATAGTGCCGTAGGCATCATCTTGTCACAATGATTGAGCGATAATATGGCACTGAAAATAAAACTTCATTATTATTATTATCATCATTATACGCCGCGACACCGAGTATCTTGTAGTTTGGAGCAAATAAAGTGAAAGACACGTAGCGAAGTTTCTGTCCCCGTTGCGGTTTTAAGAAAAACTTGAAGTAGCGAAAGTTGGCGTACGTCTCGCGTGCTGAGTTGGTAGTTGAAGACAGGGCAGAATGATAGACTCGGCGCAACAGGACGAAATGGAACACGAAGTAAAGCGAGGAACGAGGTAACAGCGTCTGGCATGATGTCACGAACATTCTGTGTGTGTCGTTACCACGTTACCGATCTTGCGCGTTACCGTGCGACAGCGCTGGCCTGAAGCGAAACGGTAACATATCGTTTCAATATGTACGCGGTCACTCATTTAAACTTCAGTGCGGAAAGACATGGGATATCTGAGAGATTTTCCGGTTGTCCGTGTAGTGTAGGGACTTTGGCAGTCAATATCCAGCTAGTGTAAAAGCATAATTAATTGTTTGGCTGATACGATTTTCGAAATAAAAATGCTGATGAAAAACCCATAGGTTTTGGTGACAGTTTTTTGGTGATATAAATTCATCAATTGATGGCAAGTTCAAGGGCGACACGACTGGAGATTTACTGAACTTACTCATGGAGGCATTTTCCCATAAGAGGAATTTGCTTCTCCGGACTGACTATATGAGATATACGTACGAGAGCTCGTTAATGAACAAATATCTAGAATTACTCTTAAAAGGTATTTATTACCCATGGCTTTTTCTCAGTGGTTTGGAAGATTACTACAGCTACTTGAACGGGACAATAATTAAATAAAGAATAAATCACATTACGTAGAGTAGAAAAAATGTTGCAGTGATTACGTGTATTACGAGGGACATGGGTTTGTTGTTAGTCAATTGCAGATGCTCTTCCAACATTTAATCATTGGCATTATGTGGACAGAAAATATATATAGGTCAGGAGTCAGTGTTCCACGAAATAAATGCCAGTCATCCGAATAGATACGGCAATTGACACTAAACTCAGGGAATATTTTACCTATCGTACAAACTAAAGATAAAAGGGCCAAGAACCTATCCCTGACGTACACCAAATTCTAAAAATAAGTTGAATGGGATTACAAATTGTTAATAATAATGGATTTATGTCTTTAATATAGATATGATGTCACCCGGTAAGAGCCGGAACAAAAATGCCATATCCGTATTGAGGTCTTCTGTGTAAAACGCTGACAAAAGACTTCGTGAATCAAGGTGATGGAGGATATAGTTAAGAGAAATAAGATTACGAACTCTTAGCGTGAAAAAAACAACAATACACACCCTGTCTGCAGATCAAATAAGTAATTGACCACGACATAATGAAAAATAACTTAAAATCGTAGTGAAAATGCATTGAAGAGCAGATAGATGAGTCCAGTTTGAAGGAAGGCACGAGCTGATTTGGTGATCCCGTGAAGAGTAAAGGCCACGGTTTGGAGCCACTCCGCTTGGTTAAATAATACTGATTAAAGATAAATTAGTTACCTAAATAATAACTCAATCTTAGTTGCTCACCCCGCTGAGAGTGGACTGGTTTCTCGAAGCCTCTGTCATATGATTCATGCCCATTCGAATGTCTACTGTATCTATCGATGAAGTCGTCCTCTTCTTGTTCATTGTCATTAAAAAAATCACCGAAATTACCGAATGGCGATTCGAATTGGAAGAAATTACCGTTGGCGGTGTCGTCGACGCTGTCCTCATCGTCATCGTCGAATAACGTCTCGAAGAACCCGCCGCCGTGCTTGCGACTGCCGCTGTTACTACGGAAGAAATTGAACGACGAACTGTCGTCTTGTGAACCGAAAGTATCGTCAAATCCTTTAAAGAAATCATCGAAGTTGAAAGAAAAGCCGTTCGAACCGCCGTCTTGATCGTAATTTTCGCCGAACTGGTCGTACTGCTGGCGTTTGTTCTCATCTGAGAGGGTCTCGTACGCTACAATCAAGTCAGCATTTGATGACTGTATCGGGTAATAGATACAAGAGTCTGAAGCAATGGTCAGGGATTGACCCAATGTCTATATCATTGGCCCCCTACAAATCTAGCCTATATTCTACGATTAACTTCAGATGGAAAGGCAGAGAAAAACCTATACCTTTGATGGGACAGGAACCCACAACCTGGAGATAATCGGTCTGGTGCGCTACCAACTTAGCTACAGGGGCAAGCAAACTTTCTTCTGTGCATTTAGGTATTTAACACCGTTTTTGTAGAACCACTTCTGTTTAAAGGCCATATATCATAGCCAGCGATATACACAGATATCTTTTAAAGGCATGACGATGGACTATAAATTGATTGGCTAATTTTTGCGGTGTTTTCCATATGAATGTAATCGTAAATGGGCTTACCCAATGTGGCTCTATAAATACATGGAAGGAAATGCACAGAAAAACCTATACCTCTGATGGGACGAGTAACTTAGAGTCAGTGTCATTATTATATAATGATGGCAAAATCGTCATAGTGAAAACTAGCGGAATCTGGGAATATGTGACATTCGTCCATTCGTGCCACTCATATAACAAATGGCAGCAGACTGCTCAGGTATGCCGCACACTCCGCTATATGAGCGTTAAGGGCGAGCAATGATGATTCACAGTGACATGACAGATCACAGCCATACAGCGGAGGAATAAACGCTATGAGAGATGACAGCGTCACCAACACCGCGTCGATGGGCGGGGGCATTACGCAACAACACGCGCGAGCCGGCGAATTATAATAAGGCGCACGGAAAACGCTAAAGATAATATATACTCGAGAGACCGGGGTTTGAACCTGGAACCGGGGTCTCGTGGATTCGATTCCAACCACTTAGCCATTAGTCCGGGTGCCCCCGCAGCATCGTTGGATAAAGAATTAGTTTGAAATCTTAGTGAAAAATTACCACGGAAGAAATGCAACATTACACACCTTTCTTATTTGTAGGATTACACATTGAAAAAAGCACGAATACAAAAGTAACACCTTTTTCATTAACCCTTACCACACCGACATCTGTACATTACATTACTATAGCAATGCAATTCTAAGACAACAGAGTGCTAGGGGTTAACTGTTGTAGCGATTACTGCAAGCTTTCGTATATCCAGTATGGTTCTTCAGGTGCAATAAGGTATTACCTGTGTACTTTGTAGGTATCTACGAAATGGCTAATGCAGCAAGCAACACCTCTATATATAATGAAAAAAGATATAGTATAAATAAAATATTTAAGCCGAGCTGCGCGCTAAAATTGATATATTGCGTTCCTTACGGAATATATACATCCTGATCTAGGCTGTGATGTTAGCCATATTGAAAAATATGAATAAGTAAAGGTAACATATCAGGGGTATAGGTTCTTCAGAGAATCACATTGGCTACCTCATTGACATATTTTAGACCAATTACGATGACTATAAAGTTGAGCTTTCATATACAGGTACAATTAAAGTATCGCACCCGTCGAGTATGCTTGTGTACTACAGCTTTTGTCGATACTTGTCTTAGTTCTAAAGTTAATATGGTGGTACCTCTACATTGGTACAAATTAAAATGGTGTCTACTGCACGTGGATTTGTGTGGTTGTTATATGGTTGTTAGTGTAGTAGCTTTTTATATTAAAATAACTCAGTTTTATACAGGAGGTGTTTCCCTGACTATTACAGTGAACCAGTGGTTTATTATGTAACTTATTCAGCCATGGATGGTTAACGGTGGTTAATCGGAACAGCCCTAGTGGTTTATTATGTAACTTATTCAGCCATGGATGGTTAATGGTGGTTAATCGGAGCAGCCCTAGTGGTTTATTATGTAACTTATTCAGCCATGGATGGTTAATGGTGGTTAATCGGAACAGCCCTAGTGGTTTATTATGTAACTTATTCAGCCATGGATGGTTAACGGTGGTTAATCGGAACAGCCCTATTGGTTTATTATGTAACTTATTCAGCCATGGATGGTTAATGGTGGTTAATCGGAACAGCCCTATTGGTTTATTATGTAACTTATTCAGCCATGGATAGTTAATGGTGGTTAATCGGAACAGCCCTATTGGTTTATTATGCAACTTATTCAACCATGGATGGTTAATCATTGGTTAATCGGAGCAGCCCTAGTGGTTTATTCTGTAACTTATTCAGTCGTGGATGGTTAACCGTGGTTAATCAGTTAATAGAAACAGCCCTAGTGGTTACGCATTGATATGCCCATCGAGGTGTCATGTTCACTAAATAGTTCAATGTTCAATAAATCTAGATTCTTTCCAACCTTTGGCAATTTCCAAAAATTTTTTCTCCGCCTCCTTGCTCTTTTCTTTGTTTTTGTCTG
Organism: Epimenia babai; assembly: GCA_011762755.2. Taxonomy (NCBI): domain Eukaryota; kingdom Metazoa; phylum Mollusca; class Solenogastres; order Cavibelonia; family Epimeniidae; genus Epimenia; species Epimenia babai. The sequence continues at coordinate 12,266 of WURV02098549.1, read as the reverse complement.
GATGATAGATCAGAGCGAGTTTGCGGAAGGCTTTCTTGATCTCGCGCTGCGAGGCGTCCTTCCTTACCCCGAGTAAGTCGTAATAGCTCTGACCACATGATATCATAAGGATATCGAGGGAAAAAAGGCTACAGCATGCGGTCCAGATAACGAAGTTGTCGGATCGCATTGTATCTCGAAAATTCTGCACTTCCTAAAAGAGAAGTACCACATATGACTGTGTGACGTAAATACGCATGTATACGGTAAGAACATACACAACTCATTAAAAAATCCTCTAGTATTACAATAGTACAATGGCAGCCACCATGCCCGGGGCTGTAAGTTTAAATTTGCACAAAACAAAAATCTTTCGGTCTTATCTACATGAAATTGGCAAATCTCACATGCTTAAATGGCCAAAAGATTACTATTAATGTAGATTATCTTAAAATTAGTAAGGGAATTATTTATAGGGTAATATTGTGAGTAAGAAAGATATTTACGACCATTCAGAAAGTAGGGCTCACTAAAGTCATGCCTTTTCTGACTTTAATCAATTTTAAGTGAATATTTTTAACGTGTGATTGTTTGAGCGATTAATACACTTTAAGATATATGTGTGCGTTTAGCACAGGTGAGGATTATGTTGTCTAAAGATCATTGGCTCATTACAAAAGTAGCTTATATATAAACTGTGGGTAACACGATAGAAAAATTGCCCTCTTGATGGGTGAAGCAACAGTGAAAACCTCTGAATTGCAACAAACAATTGGAATTCGTCCATTCATGCCACTGATTCCACAGATGTCGTAGGGTGAGCTACTATGGTGGGTGGATCATTGGACTTGAATCTAGGGATCCCTGGATAGACTCTCGCTCTAGCCAGTACACGCCCGTGCAAATGTGGGTAGACCTTGCAGTTTGGTTATGCAAGGGATTTTTCCGTCTGACCTTTCGTGGCTATGTATCGAATTAAGTTTGGACAGTTTCTATGGCACTTGACTCTCCACAAATTCATCGTCTCATTGTATATAATCATCAACTATTGCAGTTTTAGTAGTGTGTGACATATGTATGCTATCTCTCTATCTGAAGGCATTAGGAATCAGTGGAGCGAATGGATGTTCAACAAACGTCTGGCCAGACTTTTCATTACGCGGTACTTTTCACCACTCCTCATACCTTAAGCTAATCAGTTTGTAGTATTCACCACATACGCTTGCTGCTTGTAAAAGACCAGGAAGAATGGTCTACACGACGAATACTTACGTAATGAGCCTATTTCCAGCTCAGCGATGTGATTTTCTAATATTACGACGCAATCAAGAGAAAACTCACGTGATTTATTAATGTTATAACGTTACAGTAACACTAACAGTAATAAGGAAACATATATTTCTATATTTTATGTATATGACTTCACTAGTTCTAACTTACCTCAAGTAATACTGTAATTTCTCGATACAAGTATGTTGTTATGATATACCTGTTAGTAAAAGAAACCACAATGTCTGAACAGCATTAATAGATTGTTACTGTTATAACGAGAGATACAATATTATTTTGATGTGGTAACCGTTATGAGTAGTCTGCTGTTGGGCGAATATTTGGACATTATTCGAATATTTCATTAGAATTTTTTTATATATAAAGTTGCTTGCTAATAGGCGAATACGCAAAAGTAAATATTATATACATGTAAATTCTTTGCTGGTGCAATTTCGTGCTACTAACAATTATCAGGCTACTTAAATGACGTAACATTGTCTACACAATGCCTAAAAATAATTGTCGGGGTCACTGGAATTTTACATAGAGATGTGGGTTGCTGTGTTGGCGTAATCGGGAAAAAACGAAAAATAAAGGCAACACCTTTTAGGCAATCCGCACCTGACGAAGTATACTTGTATACGAAAGCCTGTGTGAATTATTAATATCAATTAACCTATAAAATCTTACCTTAACTTTTTGTTTTTTCTTTGAATTACTACTGCAATCGCCTTTACATATTGACGTGATGTACAGTCGAATTGACTAAAGATATCTTAACATATCAGTGTCGTAGACAGTTGAGCTTGTTATACAAGCCTTTTGAGAACTGGCGAAGCAGTATTCTGAATTTCATCCTAAGCCTTCATCATTGGATGAGAATGGCTCTTATATTTATTCATTATATTGTTATGAAAATATATACAATAATAGGAGTCCTGCACAATATTTGATTTTATCGAGCTACGCTTTTTATCAACCTTCGTATAAGGGTAAATCTAACCTTTCAAATCAATTAAAGATATTCTAATATACACATTATTCGTATTGATTCGAATAAAATCGAAATTCGTCAAATATATGATCGAATAGAAAATTCCGACATTCGCCCAGACTTGCAAACTCCTACATCCGCAATGAAGAAATGTAAATACACGAAAAGCAAGGTGATTGGACTAAACATTAACTCGTGACTTTGTTACATCTTTAAAGCTGAATATTCAGCATATCATTCAGGACACAAAATGTAAAAACTCACAAATTACTGTACGTACTCCTTTTTGTACACCAAACATATAAATCCTATGTAAAGAATCTTTGAAAATAAATATGAAAAATAAGAGTTATTTTCAAAAACAAAGTTCTAAAACTATCCAGTTCTATATTCAACTACGAAATATAAGATCCATTTGTAAATATCTGGATTATTACGTGAAACCATTATCCACTCTTGTTGATAAACTTGTAAATATTGTAAATAACATTTAATCCGACTAGTGAAACAACTCACGATTCCGATTTTTGATGTAGCCTTTTTATTACACCTGTTAATTTACGATCCCTTGTCTATGTGCCGGCTCTCGGACCACCCGCTAATCGACTCTCACTCTCGCTCTCTAACTCGTATTGTACTGACTGACTAGTGTGTTTTAACTATTCTCATTAGCGACGTCTATTTTTCTATGTATTCTAATCTAGTTACGGGGTACCCCAAGTGTAATCATTTAGGTTTGTGAATATAGGCTTATATATACTCTACTCATCTACCACCGCGTTTCCTACTCAGGTGCGTATAGCCATTATTCCTAACTATCGAACCGTTCATCAGCCTAATACTCTCGTATATCCGCTAATACGATATCCTTCTCCTACAACTCTTTTATCATTAGTAAACTGGACAATTGCAATTCCATTTACATTAATCTGCCAAAACTACAGATTAATAGACTACAAAAATAACAAAACTGCTGTGCTCTTCTCCTTTCTAGAACAACTCGGAGAGAACATATAGATCCAATTTTAAGGTCCCTACACTGGCTGCCCGTGCAAGAGCGCACTGTTTTTGACGTTCAAATATTTGAACAATACTGCACCATTATATCTCACGTCCTTAATATCCGCCTGAAACACCGGTAGATCAACACGACAGACTCAAACACTCACTCTAAACATTCCTCATTTTAGACGGGTTAATTTGTGACCGGGCCTTTGCAGTCGTTTCACCCATTCGTTTCAATTCTCTTCTATTACACGTTAGGCAATGTACAGAACTAAATACTTTTTAATCCTAACATAAAGTTTTTCTTTTTCTACTACCCTTTGCTGAGTCTACTGTGACTTGTTTGCGTTATCTTTTACCATATTTGATCCCTAGGCTGTATGATAGTTTTACTTGGGTGATTTTATAATGCAATAATTGACCTATTTCTTATATAATGTCTGTTTTCACCGTTTTCAAATCTTTCAAATAATACCGACATGTTGTTTTTCCATAAAATGTCAAAAATAAAAAAATCCAGAACAGAGAAACGTTGAGTTTTTTTCACAAACCATTGATTAGGAGCGTGTGTGACCTCCTCTGTTGTCAATCACTGCTTGACATCGTCCGCGCATGCTTTCGACTAGTTAACGCAGGTTATGTTGTGGTCCAGGAGTGCAATAACACATCCACGAGCTTGTTGTAGCGTGCCAGGTTGATCATTGCGGGCAGAGATGTCTGCAACATACATGCTCAACGGGATTGAGAACAGGTGAGCGAGCTGGCCTGTCTATACCGTCGATTCATTCATCCCTAAGGTACTCATTCACAATTATGGGACCATGGGGATGGGCATTATTATCCATCGGAACAAACATCAGAGCAAGGTCTGGACCAATATCAACAGCCAATGGCCCCACAAACACGGATTTCATCGCGGTTTCTGATACCAGTTAGCGTGCCGTTTTCAATGGCATGGAGGTCTGTACGACGCGTGGTAGTGATGCCTCCCAGACCATGACAGATGGTATAACGCTGCTATATCGGTCATGTTCAGCAACTGGAGCATCGGCATATATCGCTCATTTGGCCTCCTCCACACCCGGGAGATGACACTTTGTGACACACCTAACTCCCGAGCCACATATCGCTGGGACATGCCAGCTTCGATCATGCCTATCCCTCTATTCAGATCTTCTGACGTCAAATGGCGACGATTTTGTCTTGGAGGGATTCCGGTAGAGAGAGGTGCACCTGACAACCACTAAAACGTTACTCCTAATGTTAGAAATTCAGTGTGAACAGTACAAGTAAAATTTACAAACTGAGCAAATATTCAGTAAACTGTTGGTACTTGTGTATGGGCTTGGCTTACTATAGCCTTGAGTGGTCAACATGTGGAAAATGTAGTCTTAACTAGTCAACAAGCTCTCCAGAAAATCAGTTACTTTTGTATTCATATTGTATTATACGTATATTTTAGTGTAACGATTAAATTTCGATATTACTTATCAACCAGATAAAGCGGAGGGCACGCGCAGCCAAAATCTACAAGTTTAGTTTACAAGTACGTCTATGAAGAGGTTTTATCGTTATTACCTATTAGGCAGTCATTACTCCTTTCTTGGCATATTTCTTAAACAAAAATACATCAAAATTTTTCGCGGCATGTGCTTGTGAAGTTGTGGCCACCTTCCATCTAATATCGGGAATCTCCACTTGAATCTGTCTATATAAAGTAACTCGGTACACCACCAACCAAGCCACCATTACTTAGTTGGTTGGTTTCACTTTCGATACCACTCATTATCGTTCTCGATTTCCCAGATCGCTTGTGTTCGTCATCAGAAGAATGCCGTACCTAATTTGAGCTTGTGTTACTTGTATTCTATAAATTCCCCAGAAATGTTGAGTATTGATAAAGATTGGCCATTCTATCCGCCCAATAGAATACCGAGATGGTGGAAACTCGGGAACAAACTTGTCATGTATTCGGTTGCGTCATGTAGTAAAATTTGGCTAGGTGAGCAGACATTTTTATTTATATTTATTAATTTTAATTTATAATAATTTTAGTAATATTGTTACTTGTAATAATTCTAATTGCATTTTTCGTACCATAAATTCCAAATTTGCCGTCTAACTTTATAGCTCTTATTAATACTAACGTACGTATTATAACTTGAAGTTGAATAATTAATTGCTCTAACCGTTACCATGATTTGTATTTGTTATTTTTTCTAAAAGTTATCAAATATTGAAATAGATTAATAAGATCACGTTCAAGCCCCACCTTGTGTCACCAATTTAATATATGTGGCTTTTTGGCAAAAGTGCTTTCAAGTTTTAGTCAATTATGTAGCCGCTGTTGCTGGTATATCTACTGTACATAAAGTAGTTCCATAGCACTTTTGTTATAACTATAACATGGCTGTGTTTTAGATTATTGTGGCACTACTGCTACCATTTTATTACTGTGCTGCGATCTCACTGTATATATATAATCAAAATGTATCCTCGCTAGCCATCTGTGCTATACCAGAATGCACTAAAGAGTCAGGGATTCCACAGGAATTTGCAACCACTGTTCTGAATGGGTACGGGAAATGTGAACTTTCTGTCCAGACTTAGTGGCTTGCAGTATGGTGATAAAATACTCTCTGAAATAAAACCAAGGTTAAACCATGTTCTCCCACATCTTTTTCACCACACTCTGTAATAGCATAAATCTCCAATAATTTCTTACATACCTAGTTGTTAGTCATGGGCAGCTAACTCTGTAACGAGTTGTTCATGGATAGCTAACTCTAACTAGTTGTTAGTCATGGGCAACTAACTCTGTAACTATTTTTTAGTCACGGGCATCTAACTCTGTAACGAGTTGTTAGTCATGGGGAGCTAACTCCGTAACGAGTTGTTAGTCATGGATAGCTAACTCTGTAACTAGTTGTTAGTGATGGGCAACTAACTCTGTAACTAATTTTTAGTCATGGGCATCTAACTCAGTAGCGAGTTGTTAGTCATGGGGAGCTAACTCTGTAACAAGTTGTTAGTTATTATTGTAAGTACGAGTGAAGTTTATACCATTCACGAAGTAAGTGAGTCTTCATAAATTTATTCTCCTCGGTCCGTCAGCACAGCGTTACATTATATTTTAGAGTGACATAATAAACTTGTTCACATATTTAGTCAAGCGACCCAGTCAAGTCGTCTTGGATGATACTAGTGTGAGTATTTACAAAAATTTAAACCATGGTCCTCTTATATTGTTTTATTTGACATGTTTTTAGTTATGTAATTTCTGGTGTTCAGTACAACAAACTTTTACCTTTACATTGAATTTATATGTGATGGTAATTAGGATAGCCAATGTTGTTCTATAAATAGTTGGAGAGAAATACACAGGAAAAAAAACCTATACCCGTTACGGGAACTGGTCCCATCAGGGGTATAGGTTTTTTCCTGTGTATTTCTCTCCATTGAATTTATAGGTTACACCTGTATATAATTATAAAGCTTTTTGTTGCAGAATATCTGAATAAATCGCGAGTTCACAATAGACACGTGCTTGTGGACAATATTGACAAACTGGCCACCGGCCAACGCTTGGTGACTGTCTGCAACCACTATAGTTGTATTGATGACCCCTTAGTGTGGGGTAAGCTGTCAAGCTTATTATGATGATATTATAAATGATAGTCTTCAGCTTATATGATTTATTTCGGGATATTCCTGGGTTAGGGTATGAATATCTGCATGAAAGCAACAAGAACCGATGGCAAAATGGCAATACACCACGATAACCCAGAAATGCTGAGAAGAGTCATTTTGTCATTTTTAAGGAAAAAATGAAAAGGAACTGAAAATAAAACTGCGTATTATAAAAAATTTTACGGTAACATAAAATCCACTTTAAGATTTATTAGGAATAATATACGACCTTTTAATCTATAGTTCAGTATGACGCATTGTATTAGTCCGGTGAATAAAAAAATGCGAGCCTAAAACCTTTTGAGACTTACGGCAGAAGTCTATTACTATTGTGAACTTTTATTCCTTAATCCTGACAAAACATATTACATACGCAAAATAAGTTCATGAATAAATTCCAATCCTCTCAGTAGATCATACCCTTGCGTTATTTCTTATCTAGTTATTGTATGTTAGTCAATATTTTCATGTAACTTCCACTAGGGGAATGAGCAATATTTTCATGTAACTTCCACTACTGGAATGAGCAATATTTTCATGTAACTTCCACTACTGGAATGAGCAATATTTTCATGTAACTTCCACCAATGAAATGAGCAATATTTTCATGTAACTTCCACTGTTGAAATGAGCAGTATTTTCATGTAACTTCCACTAATGAAATGCGCAAATTTTCATGTAACTTCCACCAATGAAATGAGCAATATTTTCATGTAACTTCCACCAATGAAATGAGCAATATTTTCATGTAACTTCCACTTATGAAATGAGCAATATTTTCGTGCTTAATGAGCAAAGAGTTGTCATTAGGCGAGTTATTGTAAGTAAAATTTCTTGCAGGTATAAGCAGGCAATATTGTAAATGCTACACACGTTTACATCTGTCAATAAAGCGGTCCTAAAATATCGCCTCGTGTCTTTGTTATAACCGGTGTTAGGGGTCGGGGCATGGCGGCAAATATTCAATGAGCGGTTCGCGCGGTGGACCATCGCTGCTCAAGACATCATCTACACGAAATTGTGGCACAGCGTCTTCTTCGGTTTGGGTAAGAACATCCCGGTGAGACGCGGCGACGGCGTGTACCAGAAGGGGATGGACTACGCGTTGTACCAACTAAATGCCGGAAATTGGGTCCATACTTTTCCAGAAGGTAAGATTTATATTTCTTTAATTCTCCATCAATACTTAATAACACAAAATATATTTCACAATGGCTTCTTTAAGTATATATCCTTTCAAATATTCTCGAGAATATCGTTAACAAAAGTGTCGGTTGGAGGATTTGGCGAGGGACATTTAGGTTGGGGAATGTTTTGCTTGGCGAGAAATATCCCAAAGCCGTTGACATCAGGCAGACGGGACAGATCTTGCACAAACGCATCAAAACCACAGAACGGAGGTTCGTAAACCGCCCTCAGAAGCCAACAGCTAACCAGTTTGAACTGTTTAACCAATCCGAAAATAACTCCCATGTATCCATCCTCTGAAAAATCCATTAATTTCTTCCTCCATTAATTGAGAAAAATTTAAATCAACTGAAGATTTTTTTATATTAACTGAAAAATTAATTAATTTTCTCCTCAAAAGTCCATAAAGTCGATCGGGAAATCCAAGAACTAAAGATCATTAGCTAAATTTACTCGTTTCTTCGAAGCACGGTTGAACGGCAATGCAGGTTTTTCACACTCTGGTGATTTTGATCCTTACTGTAGATTTCAGTCATTATGTATTATACATGCATTTTGCTGCTAAGAGTGCTTAATCCGCCCTGCTTTGCCTTTTCTTCCCCTTCATACCTTTGCTTTTCCTATATCTTTTACCCTTGCCCTACTTGCTATTTTTACCCGTTTCAGTTTTTGTACCTACTGTACCTTTAGACATTTTATGTCCCATTTAACTGGCTGATTTTTTCCAAGCATATATTCAGTGTGTATCACCACGCATACTCATCACACCTGATGCAATATACTTTTAAATGAACTGCTGCGTTAGTCATCGCCTTAGTTAGTTAGCAATTATCACGCTGATCACAAAGGTGATCATTGTGTGGGCCTTTCATGGCCCTTTACAATGTTAGCCTATGTGGTTGACATGACAAACAGATTAGTCTCAGCTGTAAGGGGTGAGGGTGGGGGAACACCTAGTGTGAAAAGCCTACCTTGTCTGGGCAGAAAATTGACCTTTTTCTTTCACACCACTCGTTCTGAACATCTGCAGACCTGTTACATATGTAATAACACATTCCGCTAAGTCTATGATAGTTAATGGTTATTTACAATGGGATAACGACATAGCGGGAAGGTAACTGACATAAAGACCAAGCATACAGCATCCGAAGCACAGCAAATGTCAGTAGGAAATGCCCTAACAGAAACACACTGCAAGGGCTACCCAGTCCCTCTTGGGCACAGGGCTTTGAGGCCCTTTCTGCCCAAAATATTTCGTTAAGCCCCCGAAGATTTAAATGATTTCACGAAACCCCGTTGTTTTTGTCGGTGGTTTATGGAAATGCCTAAAGTTTTTTACAAGAAATAAGGAAGTATTAGACTTTGTACAAGATCATATCATGTTTCAGGTCATGTTAATATTTCAAAGGAGAAGATCCGCTTAAAATGGGGTAAGTATACTACAAGCTAGTTAACAAAAATTTCTACATCAATTGATATAATCCAAGTAAACGTCAGACTTTTCTGTATCAGTCATAATGCGGAATACACGGTTGACATTGTCCGAACTCGCACCGGTTGACCCCACGAATTTGCTTAACTCGCACTCATTGACCCAACAAATTCACTGAATACGCACTCGCCTAGTAGATTGAGTAACGTTTTTACTAGGAATAATGTAGCAGGCATTCGGAAATGCTTAGCGTTAAAGCAGTATAATTTCCGAAGACGCCTTTTACAAGTGTTGTGTGTGTATAATTTTTATGTATTTCTACATTACGACATTTGCCTTGAATATTTCGCTTCCCTGCAATATAAGAACTTGACTGGGCAATATAAGAACTTGACTGGATAAGTGAAGATAGTGAAGGAATCAGTCACGTAGTATCCTGGAACATCCTGGCAAATGTCATCTTTTCCAAATTCGAAGAAGCCGTAGTTGTGTGGGGTTTATGACGTATGCTGATCGCTTGACAGTACAGCTGTCCTGCCCCAGATACATGTCTCGCACTCCCATCTGACTGTTTACAGGCGTCGGCAGACTGGTGGCAGATTGTGAAGTAACACCCGTGGTTATCCCCCTGTGGCACGAAGGTCAGAGTTCATCCGTGCAATAATTGGCTGTTAATAATCAGTATAGTCGGGTACAGTGTACGCATTGCACGATAATAGGTCTTGGTAAATATCCACAATTTTGCAGTCTTAGTAATATATTTATCGTTTCATGCGAATAATCACATGGTGCACTGGTGTACGTAGTATTAATATAACATTTTAAGTTCGGGTGGATGACACTGTACACTGGTGTACAGAGCAACTAGATCGCGTATGTGTCTATGCTATCATATCTCGGCCTTCTTTTATTGTCGCACTACACTTCACCTTTGTTCAAGGTCATTGAGTCATCGAGTTGAATGTCATTTCTATGCCGATGACACCCAACTGTGGATTCCTGTCAATATGGATGACTTCTAATGAATTACAACCCAATGCCAACAAAACTAAACTATCTTTAACCTCACCGTACAGGCGAAACCCTCTCCGCAATATACCCCTCTTACTCTGAATGACATTACGATTACACCCAGTACAACAGCCCGCAATCTCGGGATTATATATGACTCTCATATCAATTTTCATCAACATATCTCCCACATTTTAAAGTCAAACTAATTTCACTTACTCAACATAAGATTAATATCTAAATATCTCAGTCAATCTCTCACTGAAACTCTCATACACCCATTCGTTACCTCTAGGATTGACCAATGCAACAAACTCCTTGTTAATTCACCCAAGTATGAACTGAAGCGTCTTCAAAAACTCCAGAATTGTGCTGCACGAACCCTCCTAAAACTCCCACGCCGATCTCACATCACTCTCACCCTAGTAACCCTTCACTGGCTCCCCATTGAATATTGCATCCACTTCATAATCCTGCTCATGACCTTCAAGTGTTTACATAATCAGGTTCCAACTTATCTGATAAACCAGCTTACCATCCACCAGCCCTCTCGTACAACTAGGCAATCCTCAACTATAAGACTCGTTTTACCTAAAGTCAAGCGTGTGAGCTTCGGGGAACGCTCGTTTAGTTACATTGCCCCCAAACTCTTCAATCAACTTCCCGCAACTATGAGATCCATCCAGTCATTAACTGCATTCAAAGAAAAACTAAAAACTCATTTATTCAAACAATTTCTCGAATCTTGATTTAGTCAAATATTAACCATTCCACCATGAGAAGTATTTGTTTCTTTTTTCCTATTGTTAATTGTCCTAGCAATTTAGATTTTATTGTATGCATCGCCGGTCGCCATTGTAGCACTATAGATAAACATATTATCGTCGTCGTCGTCGGCGCCGCCGCCGTCGTCGTTATTATTATTGTTATTGTTATTTTTATCGTCGTCGTCGTCGTCGTCGTATGCCTAGATTTTTCAGTAAACAATAGATTATTATCGCAGTATGTGTGCGTTATTAATTTCAGTCAGAAATAGGCCTATTAGCAAGGTAATTGCGTAGGCTATTTAGGGGAAAACAACTTACTGTGAAAAACCCACCAAATCTGGGAAGACTATCGACCTTCGTCCCTTCACGCCACTGGTTCCAAACGTTTAGAAAGGCTCCATAATACAGACAACTATATGTTATGTCACACACTTTGCTGATGTCTATGACAGTTAATGGTTATTGACAGGGGGATGATAAACAGGGGAAGGTATGCGACATAGAAACCATTTATAGAGCAGCTGAAGCACAGCTATGCCAGAAGGAAAAGCCCTAAAAGACCCAACAAGACCCGCCATGACACCCGTCCCTATCTGGTGACATTGTCTGCAATGTATTTTTTACTTATGATTACTCAGTTTTCCCAAAATTCATGTTCTTTATCTAACAGTTGTAGTTGCCAATGCAATAGGTAATTTGCTATTACAAGAGACTCCGTTTACCCGACTAAACAGTGTATTGTCGACAGCGAATATTGTCAGCAGCGAATATCGGCAGTAATGATACTCTCGTGTCAACACAATAATAATAATAATAATAATAATGACGGCGACGACAACCGACGGGTGACGATCGATGGGCGACGACGACCGGCGACGACGACCGGCGATGACGACCGGCGACGACGACCGACTACGACGACGAAAAC
>WURV02098438.1:0-20136 GCA_011762755.2 Epimenia babai | reverse complement strand
CATTATACAGCAATCGTACCAACTTATGGTCGCCGAGGCATGCGATCTTTAACCAGAACCTCAGCGTGCGCACAGATTTTTAAATCGGCTCGTTATTAGAATCTGAGAACAGAACATACTGGGTTTTATTTAAGGATAAACCCCCCCCCCCATTTCACAAGCACTGAGATGGGCATCTGAAATGTGGATGCAGATCTCCACTCTCTTTATCACGACCTTTTCGCATATTTATGGTTTTGCTTTACCAGTCACCGCTTTTTTATCGAGTATCATAGATCGATACGGTTGAGTAGTCATGTAAAATCTAATAACATAGTACAACTGCTTCTGGGCAGAAAACAAAAAAGTGATGGCATCGTCACAAAGAATGGTGTCATTGATTAAGTAATAACATGAGTAGTGGTGGACAATGTGCAACACACAATATATAAACACAATTGGGGAAAAACCGGTACAGATAAAATTACAATGTCGTAGACCTTCCGTCTTTTCATTCATTCAAAGTTCCCGAGGTCATGCCCTTCGACTTTGCTTCTCCGTACGTCGACGATGGCTTTTTCTAACTACATAATACGTTCACACAACATTCTCTGGCGATACATTTTTATATACGGCGAAAAATCCAATGAGCTGCGGTCTGATTTGTCGTAGAAGTGCCCATGCATAGCCGCAGTACACATTTGGAATATGCTCATCCGCATAGTCTGCCTGTCAGCGATGAATACCAAATCGCTACAAACAACTCTTCCTCGACGTCACTGTGCACATCGCTGCGTATCATGACATCTAATTTTCGCTGCCGATCCCTGCCTTAATTCCACGGGCCGCCAAGTGTCAATCGCAGTATTACACGTCACTATGTTTTGTAAACAGATGAGAAGAATCTATTGATCTGCCAATTGAAGTTGTAGCTTAAGGGTGGTTAGTGTGAATGACGGTCCGTCTACGTTACTGTCACGATGGACGATAACTCGACCCAAATTTGTGTTGATTACAAAAAATTGTTACCCAATAGGAGCCACGTCCAAATGACTTCGCCGAGCGCAGATTGACACTGCGATACTAATGCATTCCATATGAACGATCAGCGAGAACTGGAGGTTCATGGTGTGTCGGTAGGTAATGTGTTCACATCAAAACGAAATCCCACTGGTGGAATATTGATTCAAGATGGCGGCTAGAAGCTAAACGTGTTTTATACAGAGTAAATTGTTTTGTATTAGGTTTTTTTTCTGCTTATAAGTGCTGGGAATAGACAGTGATTTGCAAAATTCGACTCGATAATAATATAATCAGTAATTCATGTGAATTAAGGTTAGGACAATGCATAATCATAAATTTTGTCCGGGCTTTTACTATTCATGAGGTTTGTCACTAGGCCGCTGACCATAAGTAATAGATTATATCGAGTGTACCTGCAAGGCACACACAGGGTGAACATAGTCGAACCAAGCGCTGATACCACTGACATTCAACAAAGTCTGACGGAGCATAAGAATAATCGTATCATTTTGGAAGCAGCAGAGCGGTGCCACAGGGGCGCCGTGCGCCGAGGTACACAGGGTGATATACAGTTACTATTAGGGGCGCACGGCGGAGATAATCTGCGTCCGGAGCTGTACCGAGATATTACACGAGGAGACTCGATATCGCGCTGTCTGATTACGAGTGAGCGGACGGTTGTGGATGGCTTGGTGACCAAAGGAGATAGCTTTGACAATGTTAATAAACGGCAGCGAGTTCGTGAGAGCGAGGATTTATCTAATGGTGAGATGTCGGTGGCGGAACAGTTTAACCGTAAGCGTGCTGATATGACGTGTCATTCTGAACAACGAAACTACAAACAGCTCGAGTCGCTCAAGAACGGCTTCATCCAATATGAACGGGCCACTAAAAAGGTGCCGAGAAAAAGGAGAGCGGCAAAACGGGACAGCGGGGGATCGTTATATGCTATAAGAAGGAAGGAAGTGGAGGTATTAAAGTATGGTCGACACTGAGGATTTGGTCTGGTTTATATCAGATAAAATTTTCTTTAGTTTGAAACAGACATTAATATACGTTCGGTATACATACTCCCTGTATATGCACCTCATAGGGATCAATCAGGACATATCTTTGATACGATTTCTGATGACCTAAATCACCTCCAAACAATTCATGATGGGTGTTCCAATATATCTCTAAGTGACGTCATCTTTACGGGAGGTCTGAATGCACAAACAGGTAATAAAAAGGATTACTTTCATGATGACGTCATAGGTGATAATGTAGATACAAAATTTAACTTTGCCCCACCCTTTCACTGTTTCGGAAAACAGGGTGTCTACCTGCCTAATAGAACTAATAGCCATAAAATCGTAACTGGCTATCTATGGCAAGGAATTGTTGGATTTTTGCCAGGGGAGTGGATTCCGCATTGTCAATGGATGAGTAGGTCATGACCATGGTATTGGAGAAAGGACATGTCATTCTTATAGCGGTCATAGTACTGTAGACTACTTTCTCGCGAATTGTCGTTTATTTGATAGTATTTTAGATTTTGTTTTATATAAACCATGCACTTTGTCGATACACTCGCCTATTGTACTTATTTTGGAAAGTAATACGCAGTCAAAAACGTTTGATAATCCCAACCACGCCTATTGCCTAGTCACAGAAAGACGCACAGACCCTGTAACCGACAATCATGATCTGGATGGAGTGGAACCTCACTTTGACAAACCTGTTGCAATATTAAATTCCCGCATATTACAGGCAGGGGTGGTCATCAGATAAACACAGGTCGACGTAAAACTACTTAAAACTACCACGCGCGCAGCACAAATCCCTCGTTTGAGTCGCAGTGTCGACGAGCTAAATACCAAATTCTCTCGGCTAGGAGTCAATACCTGTGTAGTCATACCGACGATACCCGGAGAGTTTCCATCACAGCCCGCAGCCGCTATACGAAGGCATGTCGTCTACAGCTACACAGGTACATCTACAGCTTTACAGATACATCTACAGCTATACAGGTACGAAAAGGAGAGGGGACAAAATCTCGCCGCATATAGCAAGACCGACTCTAAACGCTTCTGAGCATACCTGAAGGGAGATATTTGACAAAGAGCACCCGATATATCAGAACTCAATGTTCACACGTATTTCCTAAACCTTATGAATCCGGTGGATGCAGGTACCTGGGATGGTGAGATACGAAAACAAGAGAACACCAGCGACCTCAGTGGCGATAGATACGACACATACCGGCTTAGGAATAATTCACAAATGGGTATACGATACTTGGTTGAGAACCAACATCACAGTTGAACTGTATGCGAGTATACTACCGTAGATGACATCTTAAGGAACTATACAGACGATGGCGACGTCCACAGTGGCATTACATGGACTAATGTGACAGACACTTAATCATAAGCGGCAGAGGAGACGAAACTAGGTTAGAGTGTCAAGCAGATGAATATGTAGCTGCATGTACCAGTGTCGAAGAGCTTGATAAAGTTTAAAGCAACCTCAAACGAGATCAAGCCTCGGGGGAAGACGAAGAGTTTTTTATAGAAGGACAACGAATATTACTTCCATATATATCGTGTTTGTTTAATGATATTTTCTTTTAGGGGAAGTTTCCACATGTGTGGGAAAACAGTGTAGTAGTGCTTGTTTAGAAAACAGAATGAGTGGCCTCGCTAGATGATGTTCGAGGGATCAGCCGTCAGAACGCCCTCCCGAAAATCTTTACTAGTCTCCTGAATACGCGTTCAACCAATTGGGTAGAAACAAATTCTATTTATGATGAGAGTCAATTTGGCTTTAGCTTTAAGTCTGGAACGAGTAATGCGATTTTCACACTAAATGCCCTTATCGATGTCACGTTCTCTCAACATAAACAACTCCACTCCGCATTTGTGGATTTTAGTTAGGCATATCATTTTGTACGGAGAATTGAACTGTGGCAACATCTTCATGACATGCTTATTGGCAATATGTTTGTATCTTTTCTTAAAGAGCTATATGATGGTACAAGGGCGAAAGGGTGGCAGAAGAAGTATTTTGAATACTTTCCATGTCCGGGGGATTGAAACAAGGTGACTCGCCGATTTTTTTGCCTTATTTATTAATTTACGCTAGTTTCCTCTAGAAAAAGATGAGGGAGTCACTTTGAAAAAGAGTCTTCCACTAAAGGGGGCAATACCCAACATTCAGAACTTCGGGTACTCTCCCTTTTTAAAATTTTCCATATAATTTTCAATGGTTAGCGTGTCACTGCCATACCTGTTTAATCTCAATCAAAATCATGTTTTATTGTATTCGTACCTTCATTGTCTTATTGCCCAGACAACACGGTTATCGCACCCTATTGTACCTACACACATTCATTGTCTATCAGTATCAAAATCGTGTATAAATCCTGAGATGGTAGATAGTTTCTTAAAAAGACTACCAGCACGTTTCATTATACATGGGAGATAACTCCGCAATGAGCATTTCCTTTTCTGAAGTGGTTACCTTTCCATTGAGAGAAAATTTGCGCATAAAATAGTTTTTTATGAAATAATGAGGGTAGCCACTAGCCACATCAGTGTTATAAAGTTGTGAAGGAATAAAGGAACACCTCACAGATGCAACTAAAACACGATTCGTCAGTCCAACACTCATTTATCGCAGGAAAGTCGACCAGTGGGCGGTGTCCTATCATCCAACCACTAAACCAATATATACATCCTCAATGTGGATTTTTAGTTTATTGTTTATGATTATAGTGTATAATATTTAAGTTTTTTTTACTCGATATCGATCAATTTTCTCATACGCCATGAATCTAATCAATGTTTAATTCTAAAGTGCCTTCTGACAGCTACTGAAAAAGCAGTATAAAATCAATATATAAATCAGTATATTAGTATGTGAATTATATATAAGACTGACTGAATCAGACAATAGTAATACACAGTACATACAAAACTAATAATACACAAGATAATATTCACAATATTTACAGTAATATATACAACAATCAATAACTGTACGAATTTCTAAAATATACTGCACTCATAGATACATTATAGTGAAGATGCACAGCCAATTAAGGAGGCGAAATAGTATGAAATATATAGGAATACAGTTTGATGAAGGAGAGCGCAAGAGGGTCAACACAAACTTTTGAGGCAGCACTTTCTGACAACCTATTGATCTACTTATATATATATTACAATTCCTGGAGAAATTTTGTGTTCATAATTAACAATTACTATACTCAAAATATTAAACCAGCGAATTATACCGTACTCACTAAGGAATGTATTTCGATACTGGAGAAATTTTTGTTAGCTATACTGTGACAAAGCCGAAATGCTATACACAAGCTTTTTTCTGTACTTCTAAAAGAGTCAATTTAGAGATCATGCACTTTTCTCAAATTTCCATGATTTTCATTGTAATTTTACATTTATAGGTAACATGCTATTATGAGCTTTATATACAATAATACTAGTCTTATATTCGACAATTTCGCCAAGTTTTAGTATGCGTAATTAATGGAATAATGGATTTGTATGTTCTAATTACTTAGATTTTGTTATCTACCGAATAGCTCGCTTTTGGAGGCCATGTCATTTATTCAATCTACTTTTTATGTTACCCAAAATGTATATGACTCTTGGTATGTAAATGTACATAGGACTCGCATATTGTTACCATCTTAAGTATGGAGATGTGGGTGGCCCTGTTAGCCATATTCTATAATAAAAAGTGAAAGTAACACCTTATTGACTATCTGAAGCTTATCATTACTCATCGGGTTCAAACTTGAATCTGCGTTTTTACATGTGCGAAATTGCAAATTTAAATCTAATCTGTAGTGTTCATTTTCGACCTTTTTAATAGTGGATTGTCCATTTATGTAGTTTGTTTTAATGTGTCTTGTGTTTCTAAAAAATACCCATCATGTATCACCTTATTAAATACGGTAGACTGACTCGCCTCATGCTGTTGCAATTGAATTGAATAAAAACTATTTACAACTATTGTTCATCTGTCCTTGTATTATTGCTCGAAGAAAATTAATTTTACTTCATAATTTATATTATTACTAACCATCGCGACTGCTGGTTATAAAATGGACGTCAACGTTTATACGCCATTTAAGATTCAAAGCTTGATCTTTTGGGAATAGGTGACCTTTCTTTTTTGCACCCAGACACATAACAATAATAAGGGATAGTGTCTATTTAACGGAGCTTAAGGATGAAATAGAGACAACTTTTGACAATGAATAGAATAAAAAAATGCAGACGACGGAAATCGTATGTCTCAGAAAGCCCCTCCTATCAAGGGCAGGTAATTTCAAGCGGCCATCCCCATTGTATCCATCTTGTTAATACAGGGTCTACGTCTGTCTACTTACGCCCCCATCATGCTGTGGCGGTATTGAGGGCACCTGGTGTGTATTATATTAATAACGTGCGGAATCGCCATTATGTAGTGTTACTTCTATACGGGACACCAGTGTGGGCAGAATCGTTTCCGTTGATCTGGTCACCATTCATATAGCCATGGATCATGGACTTGATTATGAATGTAATATGTCACAAAATCAGTCGTTCCAATATCTTGAATATTGTAGAACAAATTTGGCAATTTTTTCTAAATGATTTGACATCACTATAATCATCTTTGTCCGGTTTCAGAATAAAAACGAGAGTAGTTTCTCCAGTTCATGGAGATGTAGTCGTAATTTAGTAAACTCAAGTTCACGTAAACTTGGCAGAATTATACAGCATGTACTTACATATGTAACGTTACTGGATATAAACAATCACAGCTAGGACTATTGTAACGTTCGAATAGCTCTATGGGATCAATAATTGTGTCATTAGTAACGATGTTAGCTGCGCTGTCTCACTCCAGACAGTTGTGGCTAAACACTCCAGGACTGATCAGGGTCATGATGAGGGAAATGTTCAGTCCGTGAACATTTCTTTGGTGATTTATTGTCTAAGGCATCAGTCTTTTACATAATACCCACCTGTATCCATTTCCCAGAATCACTATATCTGTGATGCTTTGCAGAATTTATTACAACTGTCATTCAGCTTTACGCACTTGTATTTAATGTGTTCAAGGATATCGTTTTGGATGCCATAATGCTTGACAGTTGGAACAGTCTTGAATCCTTCTCTGCGGCTCTGATTATTTATAAGTATGAGCGCCACTCATAACATGTTCAAGTATTATACTCGCTTTATAAATACATACAGTTGAGTCATATCTGATCTGAAATACATAAACGTGATCCTGTAAGATAAACCTTACCATATTACGTTAGTCTATTAGGGTGTTTATATTTAGGTGTCGTCACTGAGCCCTCAGCAACCACAGCTCAGAGTTACCACGGCTAATAGAAAGCGCTATCTTTAGCGACCACGTCTCTTAGCCGCCTCGGCTTTATGCACCTTCGGTTTCTAATAACCAAAATCCGTTAACAAACTTGGCTCTGATTAACCACGGATTCTAGGATACATTAATATGGATATTATACATGGACACGGGGATTTTGTTTTTTTTATGTTAGCTTTAGCATATTAGCTGTTGATGTTAATCCCTACGAAATCCTTGTGTTCAGAGTGGTAATACGAATTAGTCCTTTCACCCTTTTTATTTATTCTGTCGTTCGTTCGTTTATTCGCTTATTCCCTCATTTGTTCACTCAACCAAACAGACTGTTACATAGTAAACATCATATACAATATAATTATACATTCACATGTCGTTGTTTGTCTCTAGTTTAAATGGTTAAGTATGTTGTGTCCTCTTGTTTCTGACAAGTGTACTTTTGCTCGGTGTTTCTCTAATTTTATATTGTATAATACAAATAGTAAGTTGTCACAGTTGTAAGATGTATAGTCAAAGAGTCTAGTTTTCGTATCCGACGGCCGATATAGGGAAAAAAATAATATTTTAATTTATATTTCTGCAAAGGTTTCCCAATGGTCAGCTAAATGTACGGCCCTCCATCGGGAACAAATGTTATTTTCTATGTTTTATTGCCTTTTGAATCGCCTGATGATGCCGATTACGGCTCAATTTGTAAATTATTTTGATCACTTCAGTCGTTTGCTAATATGCTGAGTGAAACGAAATGAAATTCTGGTTAATTTATTTGATGCAAGTAACTCCATCCATGCCTCGTAATGGATGTCTCTCGCTCAGTTATACGACAACATGTGGTAGTTCGTTGACACGGTGCTGATGCAATGCTGTCCTTTGCGAATAATATTATATTTTCTCGCTACATTAACGAAGCAGCGCCACGCACATCAGTGCTTTCCTGCACGGGCATGTGCGTCAGTCGATGCACAGCGTGCTCAAACGTATCTGCAGACAAAACCATTGCGCGAATGCTCTTGGTCCACGCAGACGCTCAGCATGGGACTTGAATGATTAACTCGGGTTGGAAAGGTCCATCTCGAGAGACTGCGATTTAATGGACCTGCCGCCGCGATCTATCAATATGGACTCGCTGTGATAGCTTGATGAGTGTTGATTACTGACTATGCTACTTACGGAATATAGTAATTAGTTGACTGTAGAACTATAGAGTAAACGAGCGTAAGAGTTTCATTTTATGTTCGGTCATATGGCTGTGGGTCTCGTATTAACATTCATATGAATTTAAACATATGTCCACACATTCAGCCGAATGCATTCACCGCAAATGCTAACTAGTCGATATAGTACTGCTAGAATCTAGATGATGAGGTGTAGTACGACGAGATCGGAAAGCTAACGCGTTATAACCCTAACTCAGCGAAGGAAATTGTTTTTATCGGCATCTCTCTGTATGTCTATTAGTGACCAATTTTATGCCAAAAATTGTCAATAGATTTATATGAAACTTTATGCCAATTTGTATTATTGGCCATTGAACGAATGATTAAAATCTGACGGTGACATGCTTTCAACTAGGTGACGCAGGTTCTGTTGTGGGATATTGGTCTATGAGTCCAATAGCGCATCCCTATTGCAGGCAGAGATGGCAGCATGCAGTATGTCCCATGCATGCTCAATGGTATAGAGATCAGGTGAGCGAGCTGGCCAGTCTATTCTGTTGATTACTTCATCCCTAAGGTACTCTTTCACAATGATTGGACGATTAGGACGGGCTTATCTATAAGAACAAAGTCTGGACCAATATCAACAGCCAATGGCCTCACAAACACCTCGGGGATTTCATCGCGGTATCTGACCCCAGTTAGCGCGCTGTTTTCAATGGCATGGCGCTCTGTATGATGCGTGGTAGTGATGTCATACTATGACAGAGCCTCCGTCATACCAGTCATTTCAACAACTGTAGCATCGAAATATCGCTCGTTCGGCCTTCTCCACATCCGAACACGGCTATCAGTGAAGTCCACACAAAACCTGGACTTATCTGTGAAGAGTACAGTACTCCAGGTGACCTGTTCTCGACATCAGTCATATCGATGTTGTCTGTGCTGTGGAGTGAGTGCGATGCGTATAGCTAGTCGGCGAGCCCTTCACCCTGATTAATGGAGCCTATTTCTGGTGGTGTGGGTGGATACACGAACTCCCGATGCATCTCCCATGTTTCTCTACAAGGTTGTAGCTGTGGACGTGCGGTGTCTGACAGCAGAGAGGGTGGTGCATTCCACCTGTGCACGGGTTGTAACTCTGTGGCGTCCTGTACCATGTCGTCTGTTGGCTGTACCATTTGACTGATAGCCATTCCAAACACGGAAGATGACACTTTGTGAGACACTCACCTCCTGAGCCACATGTCGCTGGGACATGCCAGACTCGATCGTACCTATCCCTCTATTCACATCGTCTGACGTCAAATGGCGACGATTTTGTTTTGAGGGCATTCCTGTAGATAGAGGTACACCTAACAACCACTAAAACACTTCTTCTAATGTTAGAAATTCAGTGTGAACAGTCCAAGTCAACTCTACAAAACTGAGCTATGTGCAGTAAAATGTTGGTACTCGTCTATGGGCTTGACTTACTATAGCATTGAGTGGTCACTGTGTGAAACATTTACTCTCCACTCGTCAACAAGGCCCAAGCTCTCCAGCAAATCAATTACATTTGTATTCATAATTTATTATACATATATTTTAGTGTATTATCTTATATTATATGGGTGTACCTTAAGACTTTTGAGTAGTATGTATTCGTTTTTTGTTCGTAATGCCATATAACTGTCCAGTGTACACGAGCAGGCACCGACGAGCGGGGAGTAGCAGACTTCCTTATGCAACGACGGCTGGACCGGCAGCCTGTGTGACAGATCAGAATAATGCCAGAATAAACCTTGAGTTCTTAGTTGATGGCAAGTTATGTTTTCTTGTCTGTGAATGCATAATTTTATGTAATCGAACCATTCAGAGCGATTTTAGAAAATCCCCGATCTTATTTTCGCGTCGTTATTTCACCCGTTGTTTTTTGAACCAAGCCACAGACACCGCCAGAGACTCGTCGAGTTTATGCTGCATATATAATGCATTTGTCACGCCATTCGATCGTCGAAACCATATCGATCAAGGTGCGTGTTTATAATTATCGCGCTCCGTGCACTATTCCCTGTGAAGTTTTACTGAGATAGTTTTCGGAGACTTGTGCAAAGGTCTGTCATTATTACGCAAGCCGATTTACGGCGCGATTGTGATTGAACGAAGCGGTCTACCGATCTGGGTAGCCCTTGCAGTGTGGTTATGACACGGTGTAGGCGTTCGAACCAGTGGCGGTAATGGACGAAGGTCAGTATTCTGTCCCATCTTGGTTGGTTTGTCATTATGGTGTTTCCCCCTCCCTTATTACTGAGGCTAACCCGTTTGTCGTGTTAACCGCATAGGCTAGCATTGTAACGGGCTTCCACAGCGATCACCTTGGTGATCAGCCTATTTCTAACTAACTAAATAAGTATCTT
Source organism: Epimenia babai (assembly GCA_011762755.2). Lineage (NCBI taxonomy): Eukaryota > Metazoa > Mollusca > Solenogastres > Cavibelonia > Epimeniidae > Epimenia > Epimenia babai. The sequence continues at coordinate 9,188 of WURV02098438.1, read as the reverse complement.
ACTTGGATTTTACCCACACACAGTATAACCGTGAAATGGCGCATAACGTCGATGTAATGTTTCGTTTCACTCAATTTTACACGCGCGTAAAGTCGGGTGCATACAGTCCGCCATCATTTTTGGGGTTCGTTAGCCCATCATCGTGCTTATGATTCCGATCTTATTGAATATAGGCCTACCTCGCCTTATTCATGATAGTGGGGAAACTGGTCTTTCAAACTTTTGATTTTTCACCAATCCACGGGATTTTATCAATGACACGGGAGTGTCAACAGACCAATAAGCGTTACGCACATTCCGAGATATCCAGGACGTAAAATACGTAATCATATACAATTATATGACAATGTTTAACAAGGCTTGAAGCGTCAGACGCCGTAATCAACATGCAATCAAATGGAAGCCTCACAGGTAGACGCTCTTACGCCACACTTTCTGAGCTACCTTAGACAGCCCTGTTTTCATACGTCTTTACCCGCACAAGACCGCAGCGGGCAGCATATCGAACCTGGATTTCCTAAATACGCGTCTTGGTGAATATTCTAACTCAACTCTCTCATCGTTTGTCTTTGTTAATATTCTATCTCATCTCTCCCATCGTTTGTCTTTGTTAATATTCTACCTCTCCCATCGTTTTCATACGATTCTGTCCGAACTAAATATAGAACCTAGTGGAGAAATTTTATCGTTCCATATTAATTGTGTCACCGTACAGATTACGACAGTGGTCCCGTGTATGATGATGAACGCGCAGTCGTGATTTCGCTGTGTGTACGCGCGTGATTGTTGTAATTACGTCGGATATGAATTTTTAATAACCATCAATCGCTCCTCCGACATTTAATTTAGATGTATGTTTTCGTTATCAAATAATGCATTTAATTCAGTTTCCGTCTAAAGGTGATTTTTATATCCGCTGTAAGCGTCATTATGAACGATAAACTAGTTTATGCACATTGGCTACCCTAATTACACATTATTAATGTCACATTAATATAGAAAACAACGCAAAAATCAGCCAATCAATTTATAGTTCTACTTGCTTGTTACAAATATCTGTGCATATCGCTGGCATGATATACGGACTTTAAAAATCGGTGGTTCTCAAAAGCGGTGTTGAATACCTAAATGCACATGAGAACGCTTTACCCTGTAGCTAAGTTGGTAGAGCACCAGACCGGTTATTTTGGAGGTCGGGGTTCGAGTCCCATCAGAGGTCTAGGTTTTTCTGTTCATTCCTCTCCAGCTATTAGAAGATCCACATTGGCTACCGCAATTAACGTCTTGTTGAAGCAGTCATTTCGCCTATTCGATATAACCTCGGCGATCTCTCGCGTGTGTGTTTACGGACCTATTAGCCCAGTGGGTCTTGGGAAATAAATCGACGTCGTTATTCCTAAAGATTTGCATGACATAGAGGAAAGAATACGGGTCCCTACCCACGCATCCGTATTGTGACGTCGTCATTATACTAGCTCTTATAGAGCCCCCTCATCCATGATCGCGGGCGTCAACCAACCGTCATTGGTTTTTTTATTCCTGTTTTAGTCCGACATGGCAGGGTACCACCCTCGTCTATTTATTCCATGTCTCGATAACAACAACAATTCCGTCTCCCGCGTGAACTGGGCGTTTATTGCTTTAACCAATCGTGTAGTCGGAGTCAAGAATCTGACTGGTGGATAATGTACATAGACGGCGCGTCATGTTTCATCCATACGAGTTTCCACAACCCCTCGTCCCACGTACCACATATATCGGCTATCGTCGATTGCTGTTGGTTCGCGAGAAATGTTCAACGTGATTCATTAAAAATTACTTGATTTCATCAACATCCTTCAAGTGATCGCTGAGGTTTGACATTGTTTCAAAGAATTTTACAGGTGAGTTCTCATTAGTATTTTCGTTAATTCAAATGTATACAGTAGCTATGTGTTGATAACAAAAGCTACAATTTTTTATGAGATGCACTTTAATCCGCGAAAGACATGAATTAGTTAATATACATAAGTGTTAGATAGAGGAGTTAACATATCAAATACATCTTACGGCCACACGAATAAGAAATCAGGCACCATGTCGTTCAATATTTAAAGATACGCCATAATTTAGGTTATATGCCGCAGTGGAGGCCAGCGTTAGACAAATGTTGCAAACCGGCGTTTGAACTATTTTTCTGTATTTTGATGTTTTCAATTAACTGTCAAACTTTGTCACGAACACATCCATTCTCTTCGTAATGTAAATTTCCTAAACAAATCACCAACGTGGTGTTGTGCCGTTAACCCGGAACACTCTGTTGTCACAAAATAGTATTGTTATAGTAATGTGATTTACAGATGTCAGTGTGGTAAGGGTTAATAGTTAGGAAGTTACGGAGAATACCCTGACGTTACGTTAGTCTTGTAACGTGGGCACTTGGACACGGTTAATTAACGAGTCTTTCTGTTTTCGCCCGTTTTCTGATCAGGTAACAACTTGCCGGACCTTTTTTGAGTGGGCATCTATCCTATCTACGTTTGAATCGAGAGTGTCAACATTCTGTTTCATTGAAAAAATTTCGTTTTCGCTGTCCTATGTCCACCGTGTCTTTTGCTTGATTTTACGCATCTATGCGTATGCATGTTAGTGGTGGATGTTTTAGTAACTACCTGGCCCGCGCTTTATGCAGAAGCACCAAAAGATTTTTGTCAATAACAACTCGTTCTTAACGACTTTATATAAATGCGACTTTATATAAATACGACTTTATATAAATGCGACTTTGTATAAATTTATACCTCGCGATTGTCTCCCGCTAAATATTCATGGATGCCGTTTACTATTTATTACTGTTTATGCATATGACAATAACTTTGACCATAAAAATTGTCTAGCGCCTCCTAATTTAAAAAGCTGGCTTATTCCAGCAATCATAGACAAACGCTAAATGGATATAATTACAGAAAAGACGTCGGCGAAATCGAACATGTGACTTAACGTTTTAGGTTTAGCCTTAACAACTCGGTTATCGCCTCCCATAACCTTTACGATGCAACAGTTATTAGAGACAGTAATTTAAACAACGAGTGTCTGGAGCGATAAATTAGTGGAACGACAATCATTATAGACGCAACATGCATAGTTATTAGTTTAGAGATGGTATGTGCTCTTGGTCTTTAGATATGTCGATGGATGTGATCGCCCTCGCCATGTTGTTACTGGCCGTCGGTGGATGTTCGAGTTTGCAACTCACAGATGCCAGATCCACCTGCCAATGCTGCGATCAGGAAGGAAACGCCAAATGCTGTATACGTTGCACGCGGGAAAACGAGTCGGAAGCAGACGCCGCTGATCTGCCCGATATGTAAGACCTTGCGCTTGCCAGCTGCTTATGTTCATTCATATCTGTGATAGTGGACTTATCAATAAGAGTAGTTACTTTATAAGTTACTACATGGGGGTCCTTTTATATTATTCGACTGTCTGTCGTTCAAACATCCGGACACGTACACAGTGTAACCTTGTTTGTGTCGAAAACGAGGTCGATTCACAGTGAGAACAACGGGTCTGAATCATGTACTTTACTCGATTATTCCTAAACCTACATCCACGTTCCATCGATGTTCCTACCCGATAATTATATTAAGTTCATTTCTCATTTCACGCCAATAAAGTTTACAACAATTACATTTCGTGCATTTATTAACAGACCGTTTGAGACTAATTCATTAATTATAGTATAATGATTAAAAATGGCTTATTGTAAATTATACTATATCAACAAAATACAATACATAAAATTAATACACTACAGAAAATATGATTAAACATGTGATAAATACTTGAAAGTGTATAACGATTGTAAGTGTAAATATGATTTATTTGGAATTTAGAATCAAATAGATAGCTACAATATTTCAGGTCAGATTGCGTGTCTCTGTTACAGCGCAAATACTCCACTATATATTTCTTCAATTTTTCGTTAATATAAGTGTATAGTTTTTGTCGTTTGTGGATATATTTACTACGGTTTAGTAGTAGTAAGGACACGTGCGAAGAGGCTCTCTCATCTATTTTATTTTATTCATAGGTTTTTTCAGACAAGAAAATAGTGTAAACGACATCGTTGTCCATATAAAATAAATGCTAGAAAGCCTTTATATTCGGTTTTTGAGCATATCTAGGGTGACAACCGTATATACCTCGGGTATGAAGTGAAAAATGAAAATTTTTCCCGATTTAGTTTTCGATTGTCTAAATATCAAAATGTAGACAAACTCCTTTGTGATTACAGATATAGTCGCATACGACGCCAGTCAGCTTTCAGGAGTCGATTCGCTTCTAGTTGTTCGTGTTGCTTTACGAGACGGCTGCCGTGGTGTTGTGACATTTGTAGTAGTTACGCGAAACGGGGCTATTCCGTCAAAAAGCGCTCAAACATTCCCCACACGGCCAGTGAAGACAGACTATCACCTTTCTCATCGGATTTTTATCTTGCCACAGTGCCAGAGAAAGATCTAGTAGGAAATGGCGCCATAAATCAAAACGTCGAAGATTTTGCTGCCGTTTCGAACAATGACGACTGTCTTTGCTGTCTAATGGACCCATTCGGACCTTGTTGTCTGAAGTGCATGAAGTAACGTAATTAAGTGGATTTGACTATTATGTTATAATCAGAGGCATAGAACGCGAAACGAGGAGGATTTTAACATCAGAGACATGTTTAAAACGCTTTCAGGATTTTCATTGTACACTATCTGTTTACGGCTGTTGTCTTTTGCATGTTCTGTCGTAGTCGCGTACAGGAAAATGCGGGTATTCGGTGTTGTCAATAACTTGATATTCTATATGCTCATTTTGATTTCATTACTACCTTGATATTGATTATGACGAAAAATATGATGATCATGTCGCTATCGTTCTTTCTTGAAAATTTGCTAGTGGATGAGTGAGGGTTGATGGGTGAGTGTTTGAGTGTGTGTGTGTGTGTGTGTGTGTCTGTTTGTGTGCGCGCGCGTGTAGAATGGGAGTGTAATAGCGTATTCTTGTGTGGTCTCTTTCTGAAAATGATGGTATAGAGTGCAATTGAGACGATCGGTTGTCACGAGAACGTAGAGAACGTAATGTCAATAACGCCACGCGTGTCTTTTTAGGAGTTATTTTATAACATTGAGTACTATTTAATGTATTGTGAACACAGTCTCCTTGTCTCCACCATAAAATTCAGGATTTTATCTATAGGAAGTGTTATAATCAACCCTGCCCTGCCTCTATTGTTTTTTCTCGCTTCTCGCAACCAATTGTTACGTATGCCCGCGCGCAGGCGTGCACGCACGCACACATTACCACTACCCCATTCCCACCCCCATACACACCTACATTCTGCAAATCTACATTTTACGACGCAAATTCAATACCACAATTAATTAGGGGTCGACTACCCCGACTTCAGCGATAGCGCAAGTGATTAATGAGTTAGATATGCTAAATTATACAAGTGCTATAGTAATATATTGTTCTGCTAGGGCTATACACATAAAGTATTACAATAAATCCACACACATCGGCCATCTGAGCTTGGAATTCCTTGTATGAACGAGCATAGCTTTTCGCACATTGTTTGATGATACCATCTGTCAGCAAACACCAAGACCATTATTGGCGAGGTATCGCTACCCCACGTTCAGAGAGTGACGCTATAGAGGGCGAAGATTTATCTCTCCGACTAGGTCCCGCACGTGAATCACCACACGAAGTCTTTTACGGTATACAACTCGTGCATAAACTGACCTATACATGAACTATTTATGCAATATCGCAGTAACTTCGATAAAGCTCTATCCTTGTTATTTACTGTATACTTTACTACTTAATTTAAATGCTTCGATGTGACGGGTCATTTTGTATGTACGACAGACAAAAATATTGTATAAAATGATTACGTGTGTTTGAAGCAGCATATATTAGAGCTTAAGGTATGTCTGTTAGTGACTTGTTATATACGACAGTCATAATTATGTATCAATTTTTATGATGGAATATCATGTGGATTTTTGCGCGTTTAGGAACTAGGCCAGATTCTAAGGATTGTGTATCGGCCTATACACCACAGGTGTTAATCTTTATTGTCTAATTTTCGTTCGTTGAACCGCGTTGAACATACGTTAACTGTTATCACGTGCACAAAATTGCTATTTCTTTTGATTAGATAAATAGATACGTCGTCTCGTTGTAGATGCGTAGTCAACGAATACCATAAAGCCAAACACTATTAATATGTGTTTATATGATTTTGGACCGTGTCGGTATAATTTTGGGCCGTATATCAGTAATCTTTGTCGAAATTTAATGATGTAGCTACGAAGGTTTAAATTCAAATGTTAAATATTATTTGTTGCAGTATTCAAGAAGTATTAGTATGCAGTAAAAACTAGGATCAATAAATGAAAAAGATTATCAACTCAAGAGTTCGGTGCGGTCAATATTACGATTGGCAGGCAAGACTGGGCATGATGGATGCAGTATGTCGAATCATGTAGCGCTTTTTTGTCGATGTTGTTATCGCAAAATATATTTTGTCTGAATCCAAAGCTTCGCTTTAATTGAATCGCCGTTGAATTTTTTATGAGGTGATTGACGTGTTAACTATATTTTGCTATATAAGATATGCATGGACTGAATCAGTGATGATATGTACAATGTCTGCTGATGTTATCAATATTGGATGACACATCACGAGTGCCGCGTCAATATTGTACGTAGTTGTCGTTCTTTGCGCTTAATCCGCGAGACGGACGTGTGATTGCATTTATGTTCGGTAAATGTAACGCCTGGTGTCTAATTCTTTAGGATGGAACATCACTATTAACCGTGTACAATACAGATATTGATGGGATTTCCGTTTTTGACTTTACATTATCACTTGATTATTCTATTGGTCACGTCACGGAACATCTTATTTCTAATATGGAGGAGCATCGTCTTATTATATATGATGAAATGGATCTCATGATATATCGAAAATGCCAACGCGTGGATGCATTTCCTGACATCTAAATGAGGATAAGGTCATACGGTATCCAATCTCGAACAAACCATCCGTTAGTATCTATTATCACACAACCCATATCCGTTACTGCATTAAAATTCTTTCCTGTTATTTTCAGCGGTTTTAAGATTTATTGACTGCCTACTTGTCGTTTATGAACGCAAAGGTGTAACCCCACCATTGACGGAACACAGTAACTACCTATTCGGTCATTTAAGGCATACTTATGCATTATGTTATGTCATGTACATCATCATCATCATCATCTCTATTGATTGTTCTTAGACATATTTTTTACTACATCTAAATAGTTTTTTCGGTTACGCGCAACATCCCAAGTGTCTTCATTTATTAGATCAAGTGAAGTGTCTCTCGAATTTATCTTATCTACTTTTAGCCAAGTGCGTTTATAGCCGTGTACCCGAGGAAATGGCATGGAAATGAGGCATCATTCATAATATTAGCAGGGCGTAATGTTAAAGCACATGTTTTGATGACATTATGGTTGTACAAACCCTCCCACATGACTGTGCATAACTTGCGAAATAGATTTGATACACACTTCGCTTAATCTAGCTAATGAATGAGGACACTTGGGATATTGTGCGTAATCGGAAAAACTGTCGAGATCTCGTAAAGAGAATTATGTCTAACGACGATTAATATATAGCAGAAGTTGTGTATGTGAGGAAGTGTCGTATAACCAATTTAATGAATATTAATTCCAATGTCGTGTATGTACGGCATACTTTCGAAATCTAAATCGATCTGGAAATTGTCTGAGCCGATTCAGGAAGTGCCACGGTCGTCTCTCGCTGAGTAGGATTTACGGATCGGTTAGTTAAATTGGATTTTCTACGCAATCAACTGCTTGCTGTGTTTTCGGAACGGAAATACACGGTGGTAAAGTTTACAGTAACCACAGTTCGCTTATGGTCGACATTAATTAACTCGGTGTTAGTGAAGATTACTCTTCTACGTAACGCGCTCATCCCGAGACGAAATCCTCGTTTTGTTTATGGACAGGGAGGCAATGGGCTCGCCAGCGTCGGTTATTCCCCGTGGCGGCCATTTTGGGTGAGTGGTCGCTCGGTTACTCGTATATAACAGTAAACAGTAGCAAACCGGAAGTAGGATGCATCCACCTATTAAAAATGGCGGAAAGAAAAAATCGCCGACTGGCGAACCCCATGGGCAAGCGTTTTGGAAATCTAGGTTCATATGGGAAACCTTTCGGGACATGGGCCGCTTTGAGAGAAATAACCAATGACGGTCAGCCATACCACAGTCGCAGCAATGCGTATCTACAGACAATAATAATGGAGCTTAAAAGCACTGAAATCAGGTTACAAACCTCTCAGTTGTGCTGTACAGAGAGTAAAAAACTAAAAATAAGGTTTAGTTAATAAGTGGGTTTTTAGCCTGGATTTAAATAGAGAAAGTGAATCTAATGATCTTAGTGCTATGGTTAAATTGTTCCAAAGTTTTGGACCAAGACTAGAGAAGCAGCGGCGATCAAAGGACACCAGACGGCAGTGGTATATGTTGGCAAGATGTCTCTCATGCGTTCGGAGCGGTCTCGACAGTGTATAGTAAGATACGAGACTATTAATATATCACAGCGCAGTACAGTGAAGAGCTTTGTAGATAACGACAATGACTATAAACACGATGCGAAGATGTATCGGTAACCAGTGGAGTTCCTTAAGGAGCGGCGTGATCCGATAGTATTTAGAGCGGCACATTATTGCACGACAGGCCATATTTTGCACTAGTTTAAGATGATTTAACAATTTTCCTAACAACCGGACAGGAGGCTGTTACAATAATCCAGCCGTGAGGTTATCAGAGAATGAACAAGTACAGCGGCGATGTCATGTGCGATGAAAGGGCGGATACGAGAAATATAGCAGAGCTGACAGAAACACCGTTTGCAAACGTCAGTAATATGACACTCAAATGATAGATGGTTATCGAACACGATTCCAAGATTTTTCGCATACGGAATAGCTGCTACCTTCTTCGTGCCAATGGAAATTGGACACGATGGCGGAGAGACGTATTTACGATGAATCAGCATAAGGCGCAATTTCCACTGCACACGGGACGGACGGGACGGACGGGACGGATCAATCCGTAAGAGTTAAAATCACAGTAA
>WURV02098327.1:0-20139 GCA_011762755.2 Epimenia babai | reverse complement strand
TCGGTTCCACGACGTCTCACCCCTGAACAAAAGCACATCAGACTGGTCATGTCGACGGCCAACTCGGAACGCTTTGAGGCAGATGCAGCCAATTTTTATGGCACGTTTTGTAACTCAGGATGAGTGTTGTGTCCACCACTTTGAGTCAAAGACCAAACGCCAGTCAACGCAGTAGAAACTTCGCTCCTTCATAAGAAAGGCAGAATTGTCTCCGCTGTTGTCAAGGTGATGGCGTCATTCTTCTTGGATGCCCAGGTTATTATCTACATCTTGAATAAGGGTCTCACTATTACCGGGGAGTACTATGCTGACCTGTTGAGTAAGGTGCGTTAAGCTATTAAGACAAAACGCCCTGGGAAAAGTGACAAAAGCAGTCTTGTATCACCATGACAATGCTTGAGCCCAGTTGTTGCAATGGCCGCCCTGCCCAAATGTCTTCAGACTTATTAGCCACCCCCGTATTCACCTGAATAGGTTTATGGCGGAAGAATCAAGGAGCAATATAATGGGACCGCATGACTTTGTCTTTCACCTTATACATGATTGTTATACTTTTTGCTATCATCTTCCATTTGAAATAGGATGTCCAATGAGAATGGTAGTCATTAATAAAACACCCTGGGATGCATGAAAATAACATTTTTGTAAAGAATCTACATAAATAAAAAATTTATAAAACCACGATGAATTACGTTTGATATTTTAATATAATGAACTATATATACGCTGTGGTATAGTGGCAAACCCTTCGGCCACAACATATTACTCCTAGATACGTTTACAACTTTACGAGGTCACATCACACAACTATACACTTTTATAACTTTAAGTTGTTAAAGTTCAATGAGATAATCAACCACAAATCTTTCTCTAATATATACAAAGCGTACTCTTACATATTAAGGTTCAATCATACTTTATTAGGAATAATAATCTTATACATCGTCATGATCTCAGGAGAACTAATTTCTAGATATTCCAATAACATCCTAGAATTCCTAGATATAGAACAAGCGAAAGGGCAATGTGCATATCCATAGCAGGTATTCAACTCTGGCATAACGACATAAATTAAAAATTACACTTTTCCAAACTCGATATAAGTTTAGACTAATGTCTAAATATAAAATAATAATTTCACTATGAATCAGTGCTTGGTGTGATACTCCCTAAACTTCTGTATTGTATATAATTCGTTTATTTAACGATATGTAATAGCCTTATATCATATAACAACAGTTTATAGTAGCATAGTTCATATTAATATTGTGGATTAATGTGTTGTATGATAATGCTTAGTTGTAATAGTATATCGGTTTCTATTGTCCTTGGTACATACTTGATACATATAGTATTTTAATAAACTAAAATTTGCAATATTGGGTTGTAAATATATTACGTACTACTTCTGGAAGAACGCTTACCTCAAAGTATCTAAAAACTGAATATTTTGAAATATAAAAAAAATAAATTTCGTGTGTGTGAAATACAACGATGCGATTAGGCGCCTTAAATAAGTATTAAACGTTTGGCCCTTCCTTCCAACATAACCCCATCTGAATATGAATGACCAGTGATATCGCCTACTCAAAACAGTCCTAAAGTGTCCATTATTTCCCGTATAACATGTACGTATACGTTTAAAATCACATAGTATTTCATATCGTGTTTTAGTGTTTTATAAAGGTGTCGCATGTCATATATATCATGTAACTGTCTAACTAAGGTAAAACCAGTCTGATATAACAAACCAAACTAGTACGCTTACAATATTCGTCGGATTGCTGAGCCTTCACAGCGTACACACCACCCAGGGCGGCTCCAAGCGTGAACAATACCAACGCGGCTACTGACAGATCGAACGACCATGACAAGTATCCGCCGCCGCTGCCAGGGTCTTTCCACCAGGCGACGTAAACCGCCACAGAGATCACTACACTAAGCATGGCTGAATAATAGAAGAATGGAGATATGGAGATAATTCTGTGGAATACAAACGAAATATAGTAGCATTTCTGTCTACGAATTATGAGAATGATAGATGTGTCCGTAAGTAAAAATTACAAATATAAATATGAGAAAGGCAGTCTTTTAGTGCTACTTGGTAGTAATAAATGTCAGTGGTACTAACAATATCGCCTTTTTATACCCTCAAGAAATATTTAAATAAGACACTTTACGACAAATCTTCTCAATAGTTGAACACGAAAATCTTACTCCTAAGAGCAAGCCAGTTGTCTTCCGCCAATTCCCGCATGTTCCGAATTACCAACAGACAGCTCCCCTGTCGCACACTCCGTTAAATATGCGGTATGTGATAATTACCTCCAGTGAAATGGCGAAGTGAAAAGATCGCGCGTTACAGTGCCATCATGACCCCCCCCCCCCGAAACATAACTAATGTCTGAATATTTCGTTTTTCTAACTGAACTGCAACGACTTAGACAACGAGATGAAAGGTTCTTTTGCCAGAATTCCACATTTGATAGAATGGCTCGAACAGAGAGTTGACTGGTGTCCGCTCGTACAACCATCGACATATTATGCCCATGCCTTGATTTGAATTGCGATAAAACATGCTTTTTGGTATATTCTTCATTTTGTATTCATTGACCATGCAAACGCACCTAAGACGACAGCAGAAAGCGCTACAATTCGAAGAATTCCAGCTTTAACGGCTACTTTAACGAGTTGTAGAATAAACGCGACCAGTGACGCTGCCCCCGCAATGATAGCAATGATCGCGAACGCTCGTACCGTTTTATACCGCGCCATCTTAGGGGCTGGATAAAATTCTAAAATTGAAACATATCGAAACTCATTCAAAAATGCATCTTAATTAAACACGTCGTTCTCAATTAACCCACTTTATCTTATACGAAAGGTTCAGGTAAAACCTTCTAGACGAGCTCAGATAAGCGTCAACACAAACTTACGTATACAAGTATACTTCATCAGGTGGAATAATAACATAACACTTAAAATTATGACTGACATGACAATTATTTTTAATTTACAATAAACTACAGTATGAACTTATATTACAACGTCGATATATTTTTTCCATATCGCACTATTACGTACCGGGTGGGAAGTCAAAGCATGCCATCCTTACGCCAAAAAGCCTGCAAAACCTCCATAGACCTATGTTGGTTAGGCCTTGTATCAACCAGTAGGAGGTGGCCACAGCAATCACTTGAAGCAGGACGGCCAATGACGTGAGGGCGATGGCCACGAATAAATATACCTTGTGCTGCATGGCGAAGAGATTTTTCGATAGGAACTTATCTGCAAGTAAATTGAAATTTTTAAAAGGTAGAATAATTCATTTTGGTATTATGCTAAAACTAAATATAAAAATATCACATATTTATATAGCGCAGCTTATCAATAATATTATCTGATAGAGGAAGACTCCGCTTTCCTTCGAGTCCTTATATTTACAAAAAGAATGTACATAACTACAAAATATTTACAAGTGAACTCATGCGTTAGTTGAAAGATATGTGTAGATTGGGCTATTAGTTGACAATTAAAGGTGTTGAAGTGTGAGATTGAATGAAGGTGAGGTGGTAATTTGTTCCAGATATGTGCTGTGACTGAAGAGAAAATCCTCTTTCCTATCACCTTGGTCTGACTGTAATAAACATCAATGGTTATTGTTTGTGATTACAGTGTGGTGTTTCTTGCGTGTTTCGTTTGCGCGATAATATCTTTTATGTATTCTGGGGCATCAGAGTATATTGCTTTTTATGTTAAGAGCAGTACTCTGAATTGTGATCTTTGGGTAATAGATAGCCAGTGAAGTTAGTGTAGTACCCGAATGACATGTTCACATTTCCTAAGTGTAAAGATGACTTTTGAAGCTATATTTTGTATCCTGCTTGTGAGTGTTTGTGGTGAATTAAGTATGTTAATGTTAAGTACGTTACAGAAGTCTAACTTGGATGTAATAAAAGCATGTATTAGTCTGATTCTGTTGCTGGTTGTGTAAGGAATTATCGTATGGATGAAATGTTCCGTAAATGCATGTGAGATGTTTTGATGTCTTGATTTGGATGTGATGAGTATTTTGTATTGTCTGTATTTAGTTGTAATTTGTGAGCTGTCTTCTACCTCTTGTTTGAATGAAATATTTTTCTACTATAACCTATCAGTCTTGTGTACGATATCAGATGGGTTGTCAAGATTAATAGGGAACCATAATCAGGTGTCACCTGCGTCTAGTTGGTAGTTAATTTCGAAATTATCAAGAATGCGCGTCAGAGGTTTTGTATGCATCGTGAATAGTATAGGGCCTAACATGCTACCTTGGTGCACTCGGTAAGGGAGAGGTATGGGTGCTGATGTCAATGCGTCAATGGTGACTCTGAAAGTGCTCTCATATAGATACGACTGTATTAATTGTAATGCCTTGTCTGAAATACCAAAGTGGTGTTGCAATGTGTCGCAAGTAATTTATTGTGGTCAATACTGTCAGATGCTGAGAGGTCTAATAATAAAATCATGACACCTTTATTTGTGTAGATATTTATCTGAGATGTATGCTAGTGTAGTTTCTACTCTGTGGTGTTTGCAGTAGGATGATTGATTGGGTGTAAATAGATTGTGTGTTCTGGTATGCGACTTATTGGTCTGCAATGACGCTGTCAATGTTTTTTGAAATATTTAGTAAATTATATACAGGCCTGTAAGATTTTAATACATCAACATCGTCTGTAGGTTTTTGATTTATGGCCGCACGAGTGCATTTTTTGTTTAGTTTTGGAAAGACAGATGTTTCTATAATATTATCATCAATATTACATCCACGTGATACGGGGATAATGTTGGTTAACAATATGTAAGTATTTCTTTTGGAACATCGTCGAGATAGCATGTTTTCGTTTTGATAGGTTTGAGTATGTTAGTAAGTATGTGTACTGTTATAGGTTGGAATGAAGAGAGTGCTAGTGGTATGGTTTCTGGTAATATTAGTATGATATGCTATTGTCAAGATTTGTACGGATTACAACAATTTTAGAGAAATATCCTGCAAATTGGTTCGGTAGTTCATCTCGAGGTATGTTTTTTGGGAGTTTTTCGGTTGCCAGATTCTGATATCGTGTTGCTGATTTAATCTCATATATTTGATAGTAGAACGATGAAGCCATTCGGCGAAAGTATTAAATGAAATGAAATTTTATTGATTTATAGTGCCCTTTTAACACATGGCTATCAAAGACACATAAATTCATGGTTACTATGATTAACTAGAAACACAAGGAATACGGTTCAAAATCGAACTCGGTATTCCATGAATATATTATAAGTAAAATAGGTATATACATTAAGTTCACATATAAAGAAAACTAAATATGTATTAGAGAACTAATTGTATACGAAAACAAGATAGTGTACAATTCAATAATTAATGAAAATCCACCCAAACACACATATTCGTACATACCTGACGTGTTTCTATTCTGTACCCAAAACGCAATATTGTGGTCAACGACGATAGACGATACACTGTATGGAAATAACAGCTGAACTGTAATCTAGTTCACGTGATAAAGAGGCGGCGACATTGGTGTCCTCACAATCAAGTACAGAGGTCTACGTTATCAGAATGATCACCAGTTAGGTAGTATTGCGACATTTGCCTGAATACATTCGGTGAGGTGAATGAATGTACCGTGATTTATATTAATATCAACAAAGACCTTAAAACAATTGTTTTACTATCGTTGATGTCAAAACTAAACAATTCAGGGTGCACGAATTTCACCGCGGATAGAAAAATGTTGCAAAAATCTACATTAGATCAAGTTCAAGTTCTCAACATAGTTTAGCTTCACTAACAAACAAAGCAGTATGAATTTGTAGAATAATACGTACGGAAGAGGTCGCTCTGTGGTATGTTGGTATATGGACCTCGTCGTCCGTAGTATAGCTAGTATAGCGCCAGGCAGTGGTATATAAGTGTCATTAAACTTGTTGATGGAGTGCATGGTATCTTGAGATGTTTTCACCGATGTTGCCAATACATTGGGCGGCCAGGATTTTTTGGTTTGTGAAGTTCCGAGTGACGGGTGCGAAGGGTTTTCTTTCACTATGGCATCTTATAGTGTCTTAGAGATTATGTTTTTCATTCACTCTATCGCGACTAGAACCCATATCGCTCCCTTCAACTAAGAAAGATTGGTAGTTGCAACATACCTATTACACACTTTTACCATAACCTTTTCTCCCCTCTTCTACTACTGGCCACTCTTGTTCACATTCCAGTACTCTATCTCTGCCTCACCTTTCTAGTGGTCTGCTGCCCCGTCTCATTTCTCCTACATTATATTACCCGCGTACGCGTGTACATAGGTACATACATGAATGTCACGTGTTGGGAAGTTAGTCAAGAGGGCAATGCCAATATCGATTCGGGTGGAAATGGAAGCCTGTAGCAACGGAGGTGGGTTGAGATATCTCGACATACGTAGATGATATATTTTTTGAGACTGTGATAGCCAGTCTGGTATGTTCTGGTTGGGGTTTGGAACGACGAAAAATTGGTGAAAAATGAAAGCTTTTGCAGGTACGAGATGATCCATCGAAAGGTGCGTGTGTGTGTTGCGTTGCTAAAGCGTGATACAAGTCGAGATTAATGTTTGGTTGTCGAATGTGTCGATAGGCCCGCCTCGTTCGAGCAAGACTAGGATAACAACATGACCACAATCGAGGGATATGAAAATGCTGTCTTTAATGTACAGAAGGAAGGCTCTGCTTTTATCCGTAAGCAGACTAAAATTATTAGAGCATAGAGCTGGAAATGAAATGCCGTGTTATTTGGAGTCAGGATGCACGTTCGATTATTTTTTTAAAAGAATATAAAGTCAGAGATAGGTCGATGATTACAGAGGATGTCGAGATTGAAGTAGAGCATGCTGTTAAATGTGAAATTTGTTTTTTGTCTAGTGGTGTATGTTTTAAGCCTTTACTAAAATGGTATAATCATTGTGTGTGGCCATATGTACCGCGCCGCGCGCGTTATTGATTGGTGTGCCCGCATAAACCTGTTTCTGAACCTGAAAAACTCGTACTGTTGTCTGGCTCGATCTATACTCAGCCGTATTGCATCACGGATCGATCCACTGTCTGCACGTTCCATTCGGCGTACTGCGCGTATGCGTGACTACAGACTACATCACGGTAGTGTGTAACTATACAGAGCAATGTACGGCGTGGCGAGCTTGTACAGTCGGAGTATTTAGCGCTACGTTCACTTGGCCTATCCATGGTGAGTACTATTTACATAACTTGTAGCCTTTCTACCCATAACCTACATAAAACAAGATGTTTTTTATTCAACGCAAAATACGATCATATAGTGTATATGAATAGTAATACAGTACGAAAATATTGTTATACTGCAAAAATATGAAATAGAATATTAGTTATGCACGGAGTGTCAGACAATATCGCTGAGAGGAGGCATACAAAGTCAGTGACATATTGACTGTGTTCCCTTGGTGGCACATGAAGAATCTCTTTAATAATGAAATCTGATCCAGCACTCTTAACCTCAGAGCATATGTAATACACAACGTATGTTAACAAAAATGCGTTGAATGTGGTGTACATATATAAACTATCATTACATAAAAACAGATGTCTTCTAACCTGAATAATATAGTACTATTTTGGTACTATCTAACACCTTATCAACAATATCTTCATTTCAAAGTCCATTTTATATTATTCGTGCTCACATGTTTAGTCCATTTATGTGAGTTATGAAGCCGATTATAAATCTCTGATAAGACAAATCAATCATTCCGAATTATCTGTTCATGTAACAAATCTTCAATCTCATTCTTTATCAATTCATAGACCGACCAGAATCATGGACTACTTTAGAAACTGAAATTAAATTATGCCAATCCCTAGCTGCATACAAATCAAATTTGACACATTTTCTAATTTCAAACTATAATAAAAGCACCTGATATTGCACACACTAAGTACTAATGTGTTTAATTATCCGCAGCAAGTAATTTATGTCGTGTCTTTTCTTAAACTTAATGACATATGTATGTATATATTTATAGGCTGATTACCGAAGTAATTGTTGTGATAGGCCATCCTGGGCCCTTATGCAAAGCTAGCCTATTAATGTGGCTAACACGACAATCTGATTAGCCTCACTTATACTCACCGAGTCTGGGCAGACAACTGACCTTTTTCCCATTCACGCCACTGGTTTCAAATGTCTACATATGAACTACACATTTCGCACACTCTACTAAGTCTATGATAGGTCCATGTTTATTTACAATGGATGCCGACATAGCTGAGGGGTAAGCGACGTAGAGAGCACATATAGAGCATCTGAAGCACAGCAAACGTTGGAGGGAAAAAGCCCCAACAGAACCCCACTGCAAGGGCTACCCAGACCCCCATGGGCAGTAGGGTTTAAGGCATTTTCAGCCCGAAAAACTGCACAGTTAGTATACTGGCTAAAACGACATTTGAACCAGGGAGCTCCGGATTCGAAGACAAACGTTCTAACGTCTACGCCAGCTGCCCCTCGACTTGATGACATAAACCAGTTACACTCGATAATTTCATATTTTTTCTAATTTCTCCAGTAATTATTGTTACTACCCTTCCGCTGTCATCTGAAAAAACAATAATTACTGATACAGGGAGAGTATTACATTAATAAATAAACACAACACATCCATAGGTCAATAAATAACTTACTATACTATTATATGTAACACACCGATGCATATTTCGTAGTAACGCAATTTTAACAAGAGAAATAGGGATAGCCGAATAGTTATTATTTACTCAATTACCATACGATCGCCCGGTGTCTGTTGCATGCTTGTGTTGATCGTAGAGTGGAAAATGTTAATTATAATGCCAATGTCCCTAGGGCCTACGGGAGAATTTCTCGGAGAAGGTGGTTATGAATAAAATTACGCTTTTTATTACGTGGGCAGTCTATTAAAATTTTGATACGTGCATATTCATACTCATTATTCATTGCCAGAAGGAAGGTATTCATTTATACAATAATTATACTTTTTATAAGTGCGCGTGATCAGAAAGTGTACATTGCTTTAAGATGATCATTGTAAAGCTTGACTGCGATGGAGACACACATAACGATGAAAACCGTAGACGGTCGATGTAATATGATACAGCAGTTGGGGCGCATTGGAGATCGATAACAAAATGGCGGACTGTCGGCAGTTATCCAGCTGTGACATCTTGTACGAAAACGGTCAGTAAATATGCGGGTATTTATTTTAATACCACTATGGTAGAGTATTCAGTGAATTATAAAATCGCGCCATATTTTATTTATTCTCTCATTGGAATGTGCAATAAATCGCTCTATAATCGCAGATAAAACAGCGTGACACCGCAGCATTTCTGACACCGACACAAATAACATTGAGATATGATGGGATGCTGTCGGAGCCATATCGTACAAAACGAAGTGTAATGCAACACCTTATTGTTGTCATTATCATAGCCGTCGTCGATGTCGTCATCGTCTTTATCGTCATAATATATCAGGAATACCCTCGTTACCCGTTACTACATCGAATAATGCTAATTAATGTCACAACCTGCTGTGGAAATCTCAGCAGCAACCTGTACAAGCGAGAGAACATTAATACTCATCATACATTAAGTCAGGCGAAATGGACGATCACCTAAATACTCTTCCATGAAGGATGGACAGACCGCCTATACATGCCAGGAAGTATACTTGTATACGAAAGCTTGTGTGAATCGTTATTTCGGTTAACCAATAAGGTGTTAACTTTAGTTTTATGCGAATAACATTATTTTTGACATCAATACATAAAACTTGATCTCGGATGGTGTCTCCGGGTACCTCGAACGGTGCAATATATAAAGCTACGTTTTGTCACGCAATAAATATTAAATATCACCGCAATGCCTTGTTAAATAATTAATAAATGATCATCATTTATAATTGACGGAACAAGAGCATGCGTTACCAGTAATAAGTGAAATGCTATTTTTAAACGAATCATTAAACTGGAATTAATCGACATCACTAGTATATATTGTAACCCACCAACAAAAAATTTTCATCTCTCTATCCGTTATTAGAATAGTGTCTACGATATCTAATGCAACAAAGCTGATAATAAAGCTGGAATACTGTCTGTTTGTTACTCTGCCCTGGGTTTTGGAGATAGGCTCCATAACCATTTTATTAAACTACATGACTTCAAGTATTTTACAAACTACAAAAGTTCTTCATTAGGACAAGTATGGAATTTTTGGCAATATTTTCACGCTATATATGATTCTTCACCTGACATTGATCTAATATAATTGAGTACATCTACTTGGCTCATCTAATAGACTAAAGCTGTTTTAGTGTTGGTTATCGATTTGTTATCGAATTCCTTCTAGGGTTTTGGAAAGAAGCTTATCTCATCGTAATAAAACGAAAAACGAAGATTGATGACGTAATTTGTGTACGCACTTTTATACTTTATTCCTAAACTTTTCCACCGAAAACTCATGACAAAAACCGCGGTATTCATGGCCACGAGTCGAAATGCGTCGAAAAAAATTATTAAGTTTATTCGTTTAAACATTCGTTTATTATGTTGAAAAGCTATAATAATATTGAATTGGTGTAATAAAAAATAATGTATTCAATGATTTCATTTTCCATTAAGTAATAAATGTATTAGGGATAGAGGTGAGTTCATCAGACAAGTTTGCAGGTGCTATATATAATATCTGCCGGATGTTCATAGAGTTTAAAACGTTCTTATATTAGGTATTACATCGCGAATTTATGTAATCGTGAAAATTTTAGAAAAATTACTTTATTGCGAAAATTTGTCTTTAATTGCAAGTATTGAAGAATTGTATATTTCTGGCATGACTAAGACTCAAATGTTTCAGTGTCGGCCGCAATAAAGAAATAAAGAGATTAAATGGTTTGCTGAACGCTGTGGGCGTCAAGTAGGTCTGTGTGATTGTAGATTTGGCTTTAGCGGCAGAACTAGGCAAAGCGCTGCTTGAGCGAAACCGAGACCTGGAGACCGAGGTTTACCATCTTCAGCAGCTCAATGACGAGTACAAATTGGAAAACCACGTGCGTCGTACATCGAAATAAGCTGTATAAATGTATCTGTAGCTTAAATCTAAATGCACCTTGTCTCATCTAGTTAGTGAACACATGAAAACGATATATAACAGAACACCCATGTCGCTTAAAAGCAAAAGGGCTCTCGGAAGCCTCGGCATGAATTCCTGTCGGTAATGAGGTATAATTGTATACAGCCACATGGCAGGATAATTTTTCGCTGTTTATGCTAAAACATGTGAGCAATTAACTTGTTCATTGATATTGGTCACGGCCTCTAAATTCTTTTTCGGCGCCATTATTTTAACACTAGGTAGATTAAGATAAAATAATTCTTAACGATGTATTTTTTCAGCATTTGAATCGACAACTTGAGGCGCTGAAAGATATCAATGATTCGCGCATGCGCGTATACGATGAGCTTGACAAGAACGCTCAAGAGCTGGAAGCCGTGAACAGACAGTTACGGGATGAAATTAAAGGCAACCGTGCGGAAATTGACAGGTAAAGCGCACAGAGTAAAGGGCATATATATGTAGGAAAAAATAATAAAAAGTTGTGCATGGAAAAATATAGACATATGCAAACTTAGGACACAGAGACATGGGGACGGGGCCTCGACGGGATGGCAACGAGGGAGACGGATGATCGATTAGTAAAGGATCCAATATAAATAAAAATAACCTAGGCTGACGCAGTGACCAAACGCTAGGACCAAACGTTTCACGAGAACAGAACAAAAAATGTGAAAGCGATGAAGGAATGTTAATTTTGTTATTTTATATACGTTACTTTGGAGCGGTATAAATGAACAGTTATGGATTGAACCTCCATCAGCGGCATCGATGGCGGGATATGTGCATGCTTTTCGGAAACGTACTATCAGAGCATTTGCGACAGAAAATTGGTGGAATATGGCATTATGACGAGATAGGAATGCAATTAAATCTGCAGATAACAATGCTATATTATTTCACAAAATCTTGTCAGTCGTCGGCCTGTTTTCGAGGAGAGTATTAATGTTTAAGATGTTTAGTATTTCCTCAAAGTCTCTATGAAACCATTCCAGAGAATAATTATTGTACGAGTCACAAAGTTTTTCGCGTTGAATTTTCTGCATAAGCAACAAATATTTATATTTACTTATGATAATTATATTGCAGACGCACTAAACGAAACAAGCAGTTAGAAGCTGATATGGAGGAACTACACAACCAACTGGAAGAAGTCAGGGCTATCGAAATAAACAGATTGACGGAAGACCGACGCAAAACGCAAAGTGTTCCGAGTGTACAGGATGCTGTTACAATGGAGATACGCAACGTATATCGCAAGGCCAGCAACTGGGCGGACACTTCGCACCTACGCGCTAATTTACCGAAAAATCCATATGAGGATGAAATTGAAAAATTGCAAAACGATTTAGGCATAACAAGGGCACAATTGGCCGTTGAAAAATCAAAACACGATATGTTGGAAACCGATCTTATCGCAATCGTGAAAGATAATCAAATTTTAGAGGCGAAAGTTGTCGAACTTCGAGATAGTTGGTTACAAGCAAAAGCACAAGTCAAGTCGACCTCTAGAATTAACAAATCAGAAGAACTATGTGCGAAATGTGCGTTAGAATTATGTCCTCCCGACAGAACTGATTGTTTCGCTACGGAAGTCGAACACGACGATCCGCAAGTTGGGAGTGAGGGAAAGTTCGTTAAGCTCGGAGATGGTGGGAGCATTTACGGAAGCGATGAGTCTATAAATAAAGTCGTTTCCGAAAGCGGTGAAATCGTTGTGGCATCTGGTGATTTCGTTCAGGGAGTACCGATTCTCAATGAGCTCGATGCCCAATACAACGCCCTGATTAGCAAGTACGAAAGTTTAATATCAAACTTAACGAAACGTGCTAGCGGGGACTTTGATGACGTCGAAATCACTCCAGAGGTGGATAAATTACACAAAGATGTACAAAGCCTACTGAATACCAAAAAATCCCAACCTCCCAAATCTCTGTCGGTACTGAACGCTACCACGTCTTGTCAAAGCGCTTTAGATCAAACGAAACACAGTCCACCCACATACAAATATCTTTTTAAAGATATATACGCAACGCTCGAAAAGTCTCATTCCATTGGGGATATCCCGGCGTATAAGAATGACAGTAACGGCGGAAAACGACGTGGCGGTGTAACCAGTCCAACAAAGTCTCCTAAAGTAAGCCCTTGACACCAACGAGATACGTAAATACTATCGGACCACTCTACTTTCGAATTCTATTACGCAAGAAATAACTAAATTCAGTCAATAACTCAAATCTCGACCAAAAATAGACTTCATGCAGCATTGCTGACGCTCTCAATAGTTAAAGCTGTATGATCTACCGGAGTCTAATCATTCAAAATATAGTTGAAGGAGTTCGCAAGCGAGCACGAATCATCGACCTCTTTCATATTTATTCCAGACACATGAGCTTATTTCAACTGCCCACGGTAACCAATACCTGGGATAAGATGCGGGTAGCGTGCTAACGAATGCACCTTTCGAAGATACCAATTAAAAATTTTCATACACATTCTGCAGGTGTGAAAAATAAGGGATATGTCAAGCGACAAATTAATCCAGAAAATTAGCATTGAAGACATCACGATAAGGATTAAAGTCGGGACTTAATGACCATTGTTCCGTATTCACCAATTTCTAGCCCCTGAGATTCTTTTGGAAAACAATTCTGCACGGCGTCCTAAGGGACTGTAAAGAGGTAACAAGTATCACTCATGTTACCTCCCAGCTCTCGTAGAAAGGTGTCCAGTAGAACAGACGACCTACATTCCTCATGCTGGATACACATGTCGCATACCTCGCCCAATCCCTGACGGGTTATAATTGTATAGTGACGTGTGGCATGTATTCGTCGGAAAGTAACTTTTGTCGCAGTTATTATTGTTTTTGGCTTACATAGCGACACGATTGCACTTACAGTAACTCGCCATGTCAAAATAGATGATACACGCATAATCTATTACGACACATATAATACACAGAAAACGATTAACATTTTTATATACAGTACTGTAAAAAAAGTCTTGGGCCACCCGCAAAATCTGGTAGATTTTGTAATATTTATATTTTTTGGACAATTCTTCAATACTAAATTGTCTGTATATACCTTAAAAAGTCACTGCCGACTAAATAAATCTAACATTACATGTGTTTTCCCATTTTGCAACCAAATGTAAGTTATGACATCCACAACTCAAAAAGTCCAACTCATGTTAGTATGGATTTTGTGTAAATTGTATTTCAAAATCACTTGTTACTTTACTATTATAAGCCAAACGCAGGTCTATTACATGGCTTGGGTTGTTGTAATACACCCTGCACTTTTAAATAACAGCTGAGTTTTCTTTATGTTCTCTCTTTAGTAGAGTAGTCTAGTAGTCACATTTTCACTGGCATTTTCTATCTTTTTTGTAAAATTAAGTTCCTAATCGCCAAGATAAACCAGTTTGAGAAGCATAAAATAGTGTTGCTAAATCAACAGGGACTATCACAGAGAGGAATTGCTCTCCAAACAAGACAATCGAGACATGGCATTCAACATGTTCGTGCGAAACATAAAGAAACTGTAATGATTAAAGATAAGAAAAGGTATGGTAGACTCAAAAATGATGAGCATTACCTTAAAGTGACATCTTCGAGAAACAGACGAAAAACAAGTACAAATTTGATGAGTGAACTTGAAGCAACAACTGGCACGAAAGTTTAAGTATTTTGGACGGAGTCTGGCTGCTAGCGCTCTCCATTGGCCAGTTGTAGCTAAAAACCATGCATAAACAAACCTAATGTTACAAAGAGACTCCAATATGACAGAAAACACAAGTCATGGACTGATGATCGGTGACGGAAAATTGTGGACCAATAAGTCAAAATTCGAAATCTTTGGTACAAACACGAGGCAGTATGTGAGACGTCACCCGGGTGAAAGGTTTATTGATTAATGTCTGCAGCCTGCAGTTAAGCATGGTGAGGGTTCAGATATGGTATGGGGCTGCATATCAGCAGATGGTGTAGGAGATTTCCATGTTCTGACATGACTACATGGACAGGGAGAACAAGCGAAAACCGACCTCTGTGACTTCTTTGTGGGAAGTCCTACAGGACATTTGAAAGAACATACCGCGCAAATATCTTCAAAAGCCATGTTACATGTCCATGTTGCGAGCAGAATCAATACTTCTTTGATGTCTAAGGGTGGACATACAAAATATTCAAATTTCGTACCGACTTTAATATTATGGTTCATGTATAATTGCAGATTTGTTTATTTCTACACAAAAATAAGGCCACAGAAATGTCATCTAGTGAATTATTTAAACAATAATGCAGGTGCCCAAGACTTTTGCATAGTCCTGTGTACACTTTGATTTACAAACTAAACAATCGAACGATAACGCTTGTGATGATTTAAATCTCAATGTTATATATACATTACGTAAAATAAACGTGAAGGATTCATAGCTCTCTAATTTTGTTGAGTGTAGTTACGTGCATGACAGAGAGCTATTCAAACTACTGTAGTTTGTTGTTGACAACAATACGGTAGTTATGTCGAGATACCAACGTGACGTATATGCAAACCACAGAAACACGGATAAAATAAAAACATATATAACTTTATATATCAATATACATAGAAATTAGATTTTAAAATCCGTTATATAACGCAGGGGTACAACACAACCTCCCTCATGGCAATGACCGCCCCGACCTTGGTGCTGCGACCCGTCGATTCACACGTGAACGTGTGGGATATTTGGGAGGGAGGTTGGGGCCCCTTATGTTAATGTGCTATTTACACTATAATACATTGGTAGACGTGTAACACTCATTCCTTGTACAATCGACGCTTTAGCATGCATTGGTTTTGTGTCTTCATCATAACGTAAAGGTGGTTAAGTGATAATTGTTGTATTAAGCTTTGTATAGGCCACTGTGTACGGGAAAGACATATTAAACAGAGAATACCTCCTTTTTCACATCATATCCCTCCGACATAATGTTAATATTTACAATAACATGAATGGGAAAAATGCCCAAGTATATATCACAAGATAAACCTACTTGTAATTTGAATAGAAAAATTATTAGTTTGAGTCAACCAATTATATATTATCTGAAAGCATAGTGGGCATTGTACAAGCCGAACGGAAATTGGGCGCATCCTAATAGTCCTAGCAGCGTCGTAGCTCTATAAGGCGAAGTGATGACAGCAACAGAGCAGCGATCAGTGCACACAGGTTGACCGTATTCATGGACGCGATGCTTTTTTGCTAAAAAATAGTTTATTGTTGTGTATTACATAAGAATGCAAAAAATTATCATGAAATTAAATGCATTCACAATCTTTTTTGATTGATATTGAACAAGACATGAATTTTTGGCGTCATATGTCGAGTTAACACCATTAGTCAGCGCCATTATGGAGTGTGAATTCGTAGATACATGTATATGTACATAAAAATCGCACAAAAAGATAGAGGTTTAACTAGCTTTATCCTTTAATAATGAAAATACAATAGTCTCATCCTTACTGATAATAAGCGTAATAAGTGCTAAGCTGAACAAAAATTAAATATAGCGAAGATAAAAATATAAAAGATCTATATTGTTCTATGAAGAACATACCTCCGGTTCTTTCTTTTCTGCAAAAAGAAAATATTATACTATAGCACAAAAAGGATAAAATTGTTTTGGATTTGAAAGAACACCATTAAACATGTTTTACAGATTTGTAACAAGAACTGATATAAAAATTTGAAAATCTTGGACTATGGTATTAGTGATCGTTTCTATCAGGGGTTGTCCCTGTGACTGGGAATGGCCGGATGCACCATGCACCTCGTTCCACTAGCAATCCCCCTAACTCTCACGGTCCATCTTGTCCGATTCAGTGCGTCCTCTTTCGTTAGAACAACCTTTCTGTTCTCCTCCACTTGCCTTCTCGTCTCGCTAGATGGTCCTCGCTTCCTCTTACCACCAACCTCAAACTCCAATGCCTATCTCAAAATCATGTCCATTTTGCTAGACTTAGTTCGTCCTCTATTGTTAGACCAATCCTTGCACTCTCTTCCCTACCGGCTTCCTCCAGGTCTTATGAGATCGTCCTCACTCCTTTTTCCCATTAACCTTAAACTCCATTCAACTCCACTCCAAATGTCCATCTTTCCTTTTGAGCAAATTTTTATACCATTGCACCACATTCACATTCGCTATTTGGTCTAACGTTTCCTTCAATCCCAGCGAATCCATCGAGTCGTACGTGTTTTACTTGTTCGTCAGTTTCACGCCACATATTGCCGTTATCCTCGCTCTCTCATTTGTCAAAATCACCATCCCATTTTAACACAACTCCGGCAGACCATTCCTTTCATTCTTCAAAGAGAACCTTCTCCCGTTAAGCTACGCTTCACATTCTGAATTTAACCCACCCGATTTAGCTCTTGCTGTCACAGCTACATCGTACCAAAGCTTACAGTCACTCCGTCGTCCAGAAAACACAAGCCTTTCACTGTTTGTACTTCATCACACAACTCTTCCACTGGTCCCACCAGTGCTACTTCCCTTTTCACGCAATTTGCACAAATCTTTCGTCAAGCATAGAACATCGCCATAAAAAGGGCGCAAGGTTTTAGTGCTACTTAAAACTTTCGCGTGACATGTCGAACATCTAACAACTACACTACGCCTATCATTCTCGTATTATTTGTAATAAGTTACGAAAATTAGTGTTTCTAATATCGCTTTACATGGCAGTTCTTTAGCGAAAAGAGGTGCTGGCTATAATGGAAATAATGATTTATAAATTTACCATGGTCACTCCATAGTATATTACTGCACGTACCATTTATAAAAAAACTTAGCATTAATTAATATTACTTACCCTCTACATCGGGTGGATTAGGACCGCAGAAAGCTGAAAAATATTGATTTACACTCAGTCTATATTTTAATTACCATGCAATGGACAGGCGCTTGTCATTGGTGCAGGGGAAAATTTCCTCAATGTGTAATAGTATAGTTGAAGAAGAAAAAACTTAATTATAGAATAGGGGAGACAACTTAGCGAACTACAAATCGCAAAGATCCTATAAATACATATATTTATAGTATTTCCAACCAATTGCATTAAGGTCTTACCGTAATATTTACTCACTTTGAGTATGGAGTACGAGAACCTGCGAACCGCCTGTTGAATTCTGTCCTGCTAGACAGTATCCTCCCCTGGCAGTTGCCGTAACTGAACTACCTGACTTTTCCGCCACCTCCACAGAGCACAAAATACGTTGGAAAATGTACTGAGAATGGTAAAATTATCACTATAAATATAATGCTACAATAATTACTATAATGTATATATAGAATAGCATATAAATTATGTATTACCCAATAACTTTTTCGTTAGGTATATATAATAGAATAAATATCATTCGGAGTAGATTTAATATGATTATTATAGAATGAAAGGAAGAACCTCGTGCACGTCGTTCAGCAGAAAGAAAATGGCCGGAGAACCCGGGGTGATGTCACCAAAAACGCATACCAATCCGCAATCAACAATTTTAACTATCTCGTAAAAAATGCTAAACGTAACTACTACAGCAAATCAATATCCGAATCTCTATCATCTCCAAAACTACTACTTTTTCAGACCTTCAATAAGCTAACAAATGAACCTGACTCTAGTGAGATTCTACCAACGCGCATTCCTGAAATCGACCAAGCTGAAAAATCTGCTAACTTTTTTCAGGAAAGAGTTGAAAATCTCAGACAAGAAGTTGAGGCTATTGACTGCTCCTCACTTACCGAACCACATGTCGACTCACCCGCCTGTACTGTTTCTGAATTCTACTCCGTGTCAGTAGATGAAGTCAACGAAATCATCAAGGAACATCCGATAAAAACGTTATCAGCCGACTCTAGACCCAAAGTGTGATGAAATTCTGCCTCCCTCCTTTGACATATCTTGTCCAATTAATGAACATGTGTGTCAGCAGCTGCTCTTTCCCACAGACTATGAAGACAGCCACTATTACCCTATTATTCAAAAAGTTCCACCTCGATCGAAACATCCTGACAAATTTTCGACCTGTCTCTGACCTAATCTGCTTCTCCAAACTTCTCGAACGTGTAGTCTGCAGCCAACTCGCCCGTTACCCCACAACTAACTCCTTGCTCCCACCTCGACAATCTGCATACCGTCAAAACTTTTGTGTCGAAACTTCTCTACTCTGGATCAGTAACAGCACCAGACAATATCTGGATAATAGCAATTCTGTTGTTCTCATCTTACTTCATATAAGTGCTGCCTTTGACACTATCGATCACAACATTCTACTTAATCATCTCAGATCTCGATTCGGTATCATCGGCAGCGCTCTTGCATGGATCAAAGATTATCTACAAGACCGGCGCTATATCGTAAAAGCATCTGACTTCATATCAAGTCCTCATCCACTACCTTATGGTGCCCCACAGGATAGTGGACTTGGTCCTATACTCTATACCATGTACACAACCCTGCTTGGCAACATCATTGATTAAAACAGTATCGACTAAATGTTCTACGCTGACGATGTTCAACTGTGGCTACCTGTCAACACAAAGGATCCCAAATCGCTCGAAAAATCCCCAAGATAACAAACTATATGCCTCAATGATATTTTTGACTGGATGACCGTTAATAACTTAAAAATTAATCCCACGAAATCTCCATCACCATTAAAGGCTCAACCATCACACCCTCTGACCACGTTTGCAACCTGGGTATAATAATTGACACTCATATGAACCTACATAAACATATATCAAAAACTCTCAAATCCAGATATACGTATTATTGAAACCTGAACTGTGTGAAACGTGAGTACATACTTTTATCACCAGTAAAATCAATAACTTCAATTCACTCCACGTAAATCTGCCTTCCACTAGACTGAACTCTCTCGTCTCCA
>WURV02098216.1:0-20140 GCA_011762755.2 Epimenia babai | reverse complement strand
TCCGCACTTGTTGTTGGATACAGTTGATAACGACATTCAGGAATAGTATTTTTTATTGGCTTCAAATATCATTTTGCAGATCAACAGTAGCTACTATCCTACGAACATAATAGCAAGTGGGTGTGATTACGGAAGTGAACAAAACGACGTTATAAAAATTGCGATTTTATTTAGATTTAAAATTTAAAAAATGGCCGGCGAAAATAACCCCCGGCGAAAATGTCCAAAATTAAGAAGTGGCGAAAATAAACCCCGGCGAAAATAACCCCGTCTACAGTATCTCTTTTTCTCTTTTTTCTTTCTCTTTTTCTCCCTTTTTTCTCTCTTTTTTCTCTCTTTTTTCTCTCTTTTTCTCTCTTTTTTCTCTCTTTTTTCTCTCTTTTTTCTCTAGTTTTCCACTCTTTTTTCTTTCTTTTTTTCTCAGGTGAGCGTCTTGAGGCCTCTTGGGCCTCTTGTTTATAATAAACCATACCATGACAAATCTTTCTCAATATTCAAACACGAAAATCTTGCTCATTTCCTCCTGTGGAAGGCGCGGGAAAAAATCCCTGGTTTATGCTGGTTCGAACTCGCAACCTATCGCATGAAAGGCAGCGCTTCTAACCACTACATAATACCTCGGTCAAGGTGTAATCTCTGCCCGTTGTTAATTTGTTACATACATATAGTGATGGTTAGTTCCACTCGATCGTATGAGGCTGTAATGATGTGTTTTTTAATGCTAATAACATTATCGCATTTCCATTGTTTTGTACTGGAACATTCTGTGAAAATGAATTTTATGTTCATGCTCACTGTAAATGTACATAGTTGTATCTACCATTGATCTGTATTACCTGTATACTGTTAGATGTTGATTTTATATAGTTTAAGTAATTACATTATTGTCTTAGACCATTTGGCTATTGTTTCATGTGAAGTGTGTTTGACAGCTCTGCTAATAAGTACACTTTAAACAAATAAATTTCATTTCATTTCAATACCCGGCATCTAACCATATACGGGATGTACGGGTTCTTTAGCTATTATTATCGAATGAACAACACGTTGCTTATCTTCGGTCATTCCTCCATTTCTTCTCTCCTCTGTCTTTATTTCATAAATAGGTTTGCATATATCTGATGAATATGCATGTCCATATAATACACCGAGTAAGTGCAAGCTGATTGGCCAATAGCGATGAAACAGCAACATTCTCTTATGGTAAAAGCTATATACCGTATTAATATGTACAAGGGGAGACAATATGGAATTCTGTAAGAAGGTAATGCCGCTTTAGAAAACTAATTATCTCCCTGCGGTTAACTTCGTTGCTTCGTATACCAACCACTCATTATAAATGTACGACTTATTCTGTCAACTCACTACTCTATAGTCTGTACCCGTAGCTGTTATACGCATTCGAATTGGTCGACATCTTAAGATGCGGACAGGAATCTTATTAAGTTTATGGTAAAAGCTAGCCAAAACCCACTTTTATAGAATATAGCAATATAGAGAGTCAACAAAGGCGCGTTGGAGAAAATTGCATAAGCACTTCTTGGTGGCCGAATCAGACCGAACTTAAATTATCGAATATTTTCTCTAATAGTGAATCCCTAACATGCTAAATAAGTGGCAAAAACTCACCGATGGTCCTACATTCACATCAAGTGAAAAATAACATCTACCGCGTAAGTTATTGCATCTATCCTTCACTTTAGATCGTTTATACGTTGTAGGTTACCATAGTAACTGGTTACAAGCTGCTTAGTGCGACGGTTTAAGCTGTTAATTAATAAGCTAAAGCGGTCATTCTTTGCAATAATTGTTACCAATATACTTGCTCGCATCACCTATTTGTACGTTTCAGCTTTTTCGTGCCTGTAGTCGATTGAAGTATAACTCTCACAGTCACCACAGCTATTACACACATAAAAGTTGCTGTCGTGAAAGGAAACTTGGTCTTCGCCTATTTGACGATATATCTATTAAAACGCGTACTTTATCCCATCATGTAGTCAAGAGACTACACACTAGATGATTCGATAAATTCAGTACAAACAAGAAGTAAAATATGTGTCTAAAATAATTTGTGTATTTTTAGATTTAATCTAATCTTTTGGTATGTTTTTGTTGTTTTGTGCATTGCTATGGTCACTACAACCTTATAAATTAGTGTCTACCTTTTGCATCACAGAGGAAAAATACCATATGAATTTATTTTGGTCGGAATATATGCAGGCAGATCTCAAATGTATTGAATCTGAAGCACATTCTCTTCAAATAGTAGTTGCTCGATTTAGTTACGAGCCCATGATGGCACCATCTTGTCACAGTCACATGTTGCCAGCGGAAGTTGTTGGAACGAACGCGTATGCCTATCCTGTTCGTTCCGTAACCCCGGTGACCTCGCAGCTTTATACCCGACATGCTCGTGATGGCGCTCGCCATTTTGTGGTGTTTATAACATTTAGTTTGTTTTGTGGTAGTTAACGCAGGTAAATCCACTGCCATCCTCCATTGCAATGCCCACAATGGAGGCATCATACGGCGTGGTCGTTGGTAATCGATTTGGTGCATTAACAGAGGATCTCGAAGACGATCCTTTGGAACAATTAAAAATATTAGAAGAAGCGGCAAAAAAGAAAAAAGTTAAACAGGATCAGCCCAAGGCAGTTAAAGAAACAAAAGCTGTTGCTAAAGCCGACAAAGAAAAGAATGTGAAGTCCGCCAAAGGGAAGGTTGCAAAGGAAACGAGTGAGAGCTCTACATTGAATGCCGGTAATCAAGTGAAAACAAGTAGCTCAAAATCTCAAGAGCAGACACCCCAAACCGATGGTATACTACAATTAACTCGAATCTATAGGCCGTTATTTAGTGTCTATGAAAATATTAAAAGAGCATATAAGCGGTCTATTGTCTAAACCGTGGTACTTTACGCTTTGGCGCAGTGAATTTATGCGATCCAGGCTCCGGTTAAAGTTGGGGTTAGTGATTGTTTCACAATATCTAATGGTACCATGGCGGAATATCCGGGGGTGGATCACACTAGTTTGCTGTGCCTATGGTTTTTGCATGAATGTATGGAAGACGGCATAGGCCTATCTGTTGCAATCCCAACTTTTATTAGCTAAATTCGTACCTGTCATGGAAAGGTGATGCAGAGGAATAATAATAAAACTGTTTAACCGTCACAGCTTATGTGACATTATCGATAAAATTAAAGGTTTTTTGTCTTGGGATTTCAGTTAGGTTATATCAGTGGTTCATAAAACGGTCTTGAATACCTAAATGCGCAGGAAAAAACTTGCCCCTGTAGCACAGATATAGAGCACCAGACCCGTTATCTGGAGGTTGTGGATTCGAGTCCCATAAGAGGTATAGGTTTTTTCTATGCATATCTTTCCATTTAGATTAGGGTTAGCACCCGAAATAGTTAGAAAATCCAATGCTTGAAATGCACGTAGAACCATGCAAGTATGGAAGTCACAGCGTATATGTCAAGTGAAGTAGATCAGAGCGCATGAAGTCGTGAAGCCGCGACTAAGACTTTAATTTGACAAAACATAGTTCGAAATAAAGATATCAATATCTCAAAAAATAATAATTTGCGACAATATCGATGCCAACAAATTTGCGAATATACAAGAAAATAGCCATAAAATACATGCGTGTGAGAAAGCAAGGATAAATAATAATTTGCCCGTCATTTTGACAGCTTTAATTATTAATTTGCATATTTTAACAACTTGCAGATTTGTGTTTTCAGTACCAGAGTTGGTCGCCAAGAATAGTTTGAGGATCACTGACATAAATGATCTCACTGCATTTTTACGCTGGGTTTTAAAATGTGGACAAATAAATGAAGGAATAAATAAACACAATAATGGAGAAACGATAAGAGATCGGATTCCAAATTGCAAATCTCAATGTTGGGATTGCGGAAATGCTATTTAGATACCTCAAGATGACAATACGATATAATTTAAATTCAATAGTTGCAGAATGACGCTGTATAATTATTTTACTACCACTCAGGAGGTTGTCAATTATTTCAGATGCGTCAAATCGTAAGCCAACACCAAGGACAGACCGAGTCGCCGCTCGTGTGCCCCGTGAATCTCGCAATGACGGGGATAAGCCGCCTCCACGCAGAGCACCACTGCAGCGAGATGCTGATCATACAAATGCAGATGGTCATGATAGGTACTGTATTAGCCCTAAATATTTGTAGTTGTGATGGGCCTGTGTTTCACAAACAAGTAGCTCCACTTTCAACCATAATTAGCTGTAATTCAGTTTCATTACTATATTAGGTCAACTGAGCGGCTAAAATTAAGGCATATAAATTGCTGGGGACGGCAATCCTAATAGGCAGTTTTACAGCTACATGTAAATATACAATGTCAATGTGTGCAATGCACTTGTGAAATGCAGACATGAATTTTATATCCTCAAATGTGTAGAACTATGTTCATAGCATATGTAGGACTAAGTTTGATAGCATATGTAGGACTAAGTTTGATAGCATATGTAGAACTAAGTCTGATAGCATATGTATAAGTTTGATAACATACGTAGAACTAAGTTTGATAACATGTCGAACTAAGTTTCATTAACATATGTAGAACTAAGTTTTATAACATATGTAGAACTAGGTTTGATAACATATGTAGAACTAGGCTTGATAACATATGTAGAACTAGGCTTGATAACATATGTAGAACTAAGTTTGATGGGAGGTTTTACTGAGTTGAGTTATCCTTTCATGCAATAAAATTGCAGGCCTGACAGTAATCGAGGCGATGGTGGCTTCGGTCGCCAGGGTTTCAACCGGAATGATGAGAATCGGAATCAGAGCGGTGGATTTGGTGGCCCTGGTCGACCGGGCATGAGAGGTCGGGGTGGAGGTCGCGGTGGTGGAGGCATTGCTCGTGGTGGCAAACGCAATTTTGATCGCCACAGTGGAAGCGATAAAACGTAAGTTTTGACTCGGTCCAAGTTTTTACTGCGTTATTATGTATTAGTTATAATTGGCAGGACAGCTGTGACATTGTCTATGGATTGTACATCTCCACTGTGTGGTACCATATGCAGCTATATGTAGTAGGTATGCTTTTTATGTATAAAAGTACACGCGTTCCATACTAAACGGGTGTTGTATGTTGCGCCAGCATTAGTCATGTCTATTACTCAACCTGATACTATGTTTCGCTCAGTATTCACACAGAGTGATTTTCATGACTTCGTCAATGTGGCAGTTGAACAGTACATTAACCAGTTGGCATGTGTGCTGCATCATTCTCATGCAAACTACAATACAGTGTCTATAGACTTAACCAATACTCCTTCCCTTTTACGATCTGCCTGCAGCTACTTTGTGCTTGTTGTGACATCTAGTTTAATATTATATAAAATATATTCTGTAATTAATTTCTTGTTGCTGCCGCAGGGAGAATATTCCAAATTATTCGAAGCATTTTATGTCTATCACTGGATTTACAAATATTAAATTGACCAAAACACCTTAAACACCCAATTGTCGGTTATGAATTTTCCGTAATAGGTCTGTTGGTTAACCCTCTCCATGCTGTTGTCAAAGAACGTCATTCATATACTAATGTAAAA
Organism: Epimenia babai; assembly: GCA_011762755.2. Classification (NCBI taxonomy): domain Eukaryota; kingdom Metazoa; phylum Mollusca; class Solenogastres; order Cavibelonia; family Epimeniidae; genus Epimenia; species Epimenia babai. The sequence continues at coordinate 14,530 of WURV02098216.1, read as the reverse complement.
CGCAGCCATCAGTGCCCAAAGGGTTAATGTAAAGAACATACGTCATCGGATGGAGAATCACGATCACCTGATTATTTACCTGGTGGAAAATGTTTTCAGCCCAGCGAACGGCTAAGGTGGTAAAAGACAAAAAGAACCGTAATTATTGTAATATTTGGATTTATATATACTTTAAAAGTGTTATTTTATAAAAAGGATCATTATTCCCTTGTGATTTATAGCTCACTTCATTGGACGCGTTATTTGATGTAAATATTGCATTATATTGTATTGCACAGAAATGTTGAATGAGCCGATACCATTTTCTCATGACTGTATAGGAAATCCTCCAGACTTATATATTGTTATTAATTATTACTGCACGAGTATTTTTGAAACTTTGATTGTTCCCGTTATTGTTGCTCGTTTGACGTAACTATTACAATTTCTTGACACTTTTTATAAAAGAAAATATACAAATACACAATAGGAGACCTTCATACTTGCGAATTCATCGAAAAATCATATAAAACGGAATTTCTCTATAATCAATATTAACTCGAAAACCAGAATTTTGTGAAAAACTTATTAGAAATATTGATATTTTACTATAAAAATGAAATATTTAAAATGTTTGTTGTATTTAATATTCACTCTTTTGGCATGATCAGTCATGAAGAAACAGTAAATTAGAATAAAGCATTTGTAGCCTACATATATCCAGAGACATCTCAAGGTTGAACAGTTACCGGGGCCGACGAACATAAAAGCTCTCGAGTTAATCTGTGTAAATACGGTGACCTGCTGTTAACAAATCAATAGCATATTATAGTTATATTAAACTATGAATATTTGTTATTGTGTTGCAAGTCAACATGTGATTTTACATCATGCTCACATCTGCGAGCTCACGCCCATGTATTTTTCAGACTCATCCGATATCATTCAAACGTTTGTTTTAATTATACTTATTTCTACAACATGTTTTTCATGTTTGACCACCTTATTCGTCGGAAGTTTCGATACAGTAAATGAATGGTATGGGCCCCGCTGGGCTGCACATACGTTGCAGTATCTTCATCCGATTCGAGTGGTCGATGCTGCGCATTGGCGTACACCCCGCCGAACTGTATACTCATTGCAATATGTATATCCGATCCACGAGGTCAACGTTGTATATTGATGTGGACCCGCGGAATTCTACACAACTTGTAGTGTCTTCATTCGATCCACAATGTAAATGGTGGGGACACTGTTCGGAGCTAAACACACCTCACAGTAGTTTCATCCGATCCGCGAGGTCAATGCTGTACTGTGGCCTAGACCCTACGCGTCTGAAACAGAGCGCAGTACACATATCTAACGGCGTCAATGTAGCCAATAACACTAGGGCAAATGTTATGTAAATGTCGACTTACTTGTTGATTTCGTTGAGCCACTTCGTTATCCCCGTTTTTCTGTAGAGGTTACTCGGCGGTCTTTCATCGTTGAGATGGGGTATCGGAACAAACGTTCGAGTCAATGCATCAAACTCCGACATGTCGGTCGTCTTAAATCTACCAGCCACCATTTTTACAGTTTTTGTTGGATTATGATTGGTTGCAGCAAAGTTTCCCCCGTGCTTAGGATCAACCTTTGTTCCTTTGTTCATCATGATTGAGGAGCCGTAACCGGTCATAAATGGTTGTGGTACCGTCGCTTTCGTGTGTATCTCAGGAATTTTTAAATTATACGAATGTGGGTCAGCCTGTATTTTTCCATTGTCGATTTCTCCTATGGATAGATCCACCAAAGCTCTCGATCTTCTTAGCGTTCCCTTTTCCATGTTGCCTCCAACAGGCCGGGTGGGAAGACTTGGGAATTGGTAATCAACAATTGTTTTACTTCGCATCTGTTTTGGTTTCTGTTTCGTGCGTACTTCTGTTAGGTTACTGCAGACCTCTGGGTTGGTGTATTTCAAATTGTCTGGGCGGACACGTCTTTGGATTAATAGAGGGCAACATCGGTAATCCTCGGACAAATAACTTATAAATAAATAGTTTATGATCTGACTATTCACGCTTAATACGGGTAATCTTTACTTGATAGATTACTAGAAACTCGTTTACTGACAGGAAGTAATTTGTGACTCAACCCGATAGAAAGAATATTAGCCTGGCTAGTGAATAAGCTTTACAACAATACGTAGCCATCTTTTAGACTGGCTTGTCTAGATGCGTGTTTTGTCTATTATAGGTGATACGGTTTTAGTGTTAACTTTACGAATATGTTATGTCTCACGTACCTTTAGCTATTGCGGTAATTAATCTTGTCGTCCGAATTCGATGGAGAAGACGCATGACGTCACATTGAACGTAATCTTCAATAAAAAATATCTTTCAGTTTCAGTTTTAAATTAAATATTTCAAAACAAGTATGGCATAACATTTAAGGGAAAAACAGGCTAGTGAGTTTTTTGTAAGATTTTTATTAGTAATGGAATTATACTTCGAACATTATCTTAGTATATGAGTAAAGAGGCTAGGATGAAGTTTTCTACGCCATAACAGGCTCTTCATAGCGTTAGACTCTAAACTGTGGTAAACACCATGATATTTAATAAAGTTGGTATGCACTATTGTAGTGCAAAAATCACCATGGTCATACCACCAAGTACTAGCTGAAAGATAACATTCCTCCATTCACGTCACACATTTCGAATGTCACCAAACTACTGCTTAATGATAGAGCTCACTAAAACACGGTCACGCCACAAGTAAGATGTCACACTCATAGCTGCACAGTTTACCGACTGATGTAAACGCGCTATTTGTACGAAAAAACAGGTAAATTTCTTAAAACTGAACCTAAAGATGGATCGTCCTGCACTGGGTTTTCCCGTAATGGTAACCAACAATGTTCAATTTCTGCGCGGATTTGAAAAGGGTCGTTCGTAATCTGCTTCTGGCAGAGAATGATAGGCAAGAATGCCGAGTAGTTCAATAGTCCTAAGGATGTGAGTTGTAAGAATAGAGGAATATTAAATAACTTAATGACTTACTATATATGGAGCGTGAGTCCATATGCCCAGCAGGATCGGCGATTCTTTCTATTCGTTCCGTGTAAGGATTGACGTAATAGTTTTTCGTATACATGGTCAGCTAAAAATAGGTATAGTAGAATAAAAAACACTTATTGTAGTCCTAATAATAAAGAAGGCAATATAATAGCCAGATTAGCTTACATATCAGGTTAATGAGGTTAGCCAATGTGGTTTTTTGAATAGCTGGATAGAAATGCACAGAAAAACCCTATACCCCTGATGGGAGCTTTTCTGTGTATTTCTTTCCAGCTTACATATTTACTTAAACTATTATTCTATATTCGCACAAAATCTCCATAACAGCCTAAAAGTAATGTAATATAAGGTGACAGGACAAATTAGCTAGATATAGAGTCGATTAACATTTAACATATGCTTTAAAAAATCCTAACAATAATAATGTAATATCGCCCGTGTATACGGCAGCTACGATGTACTTATGTGTTGTCTGTCACTGATCTATAACGTACAAACCAATTAATAGTCGTAATGCCATTACTACCGTATTGGAGACGTCTTTCGTTTGAGACCTTACCACGACACTGAGCATTCACAAGTCGGCTTTGAAGTGGAATAAATCCAATAAATACCGACTATAGATATAATACGGTCGATGAAAAGGATCTCTCACCGATTGGATTTATAATTACTGTCTTCCGCGAAAAGTTATGATCGAGTGTAATGCAGTAGGGCGAAAATAATTAGCTGATCTTGGCATCGTGTAATGAGATTTGGCCACTTATACTTATACTTCATTAACCTAATTATATCACTAAAATTAATATCATTCAATATTATTTGAGGTAGTTAAAAATAGTATATAGCAGATACATAGACTGTATACTAAGAACTGGAACTTAAAATATCTACCAAAGATAAATTAATTACATTACAGAAATGCAATAAACAAAAACATAGAGTTCATTAAACAACTTTTCAATCAATCGACAAAATTTTGATCCTCTATTGACGATGGCTGTATATCTTACAGACCGAAAAGAAAAACTCATAATTCATATGTGACGTTTTACCTGGTACATATCGATATTCTGATTCTGATCTGTACAGTGCATATGGTAGTGTTACTTATACTTAGAGATCGTAGATGTATCATATATGTGTATCAACCATAAAATATAAATCATAACGGGGATGTTTCTTGATGAGCTATGGTGTCGCTCACATCTGTGAATGTGGCGCTTATTTAATTTTATTTGTCAGGGATTCTGATTACGTGTAAAAAGTTAGGTTTATTAGACAATCTACGATCCTTTTAGACGTTAGACGAATTCGTGAAAGAAACATGGCGGGTTTTGTAACTTCGGCTTTGATGTGAAACTTATCAAAAGTCGTGTATTTGACTTCATACTCAAGAGTAATCGTTGCGCACTTGTGAATAAAGAACTGATAATGTCTTCCTTTGATGTTAGTGCAGAAAATTGTGACCAAGACGAGCGTCAGCGAATGAGACAACTTGCAGCCAGTATTAAAAAATTCGTTGCAAATGAGTACGTGTTGCGTTCGCACTTTCGCTTTCAATATCAATTTTATGCAGTAGAGGCCATTATCGACAAACAAATCTACTTTGCCCATAATTAGCAGTTTACTGAAGAAGTATAGCATTACTTTATTAAATTCTGATCTGTAGAGTGCATACCTCGCGTTGCGAGTGTTCGCACTTTGCAAGAGTCAGAACAGAAGACTTGTAATAAAAACTAAATTGGTATATCATAAAGGGAAAGAGAAAGAAGAGAAATTTTTTGATATTAGATGAGTGTGAGGGCAATAAAAACATAGAGGGGTCCAGTCTCATGAGCCCATGTTGGAATGTTGCAACCGTAGCGGCGCTCATGATAGATATGGGAGTGCATTCCAATATGAAACGACTGCAGGAAAGAATAAATTGCTATATACGTTTTTGTTGCAGTGAGGTACAATGTATTTGATATTGGCGCCCCTACTTTGCCTGAGCAAATGCATGGTAGGCATTCTGATTGAACTTTGTCCGTCATTTGTCCATCCATCCACCCATTCCATGTTAACATTTAAAAATCCCCAAAACCACTTGGTGCAAAGATTTGCAATTTGGCAGATATTATCTTTGGGTTGGTCTTATTCAGACTTTTCCAAGGTACCCCCACCCGAGCAAATGGAGGTAATTCGTGCCAGTTTTTTTTTTTTCATAAATTTAAAAAAAAAAACTTGATGCCCATCTTGGCCATTTTGTAGCAATTGCCCTTTAACCTCATTTATCACCTTTTTACAACTTTTTTCCCCCTGACCATTTAGTCATATTTTCGAATGGGTTTTAATACCCTGGAGAATGTTTTCAGGCCTCTTTGGCCTTTTTTATATTTTTTTATTGATTGTTTTTATTATTCATGGGAGCATCAATATGCTCTTTTGGGGCCTCTTTAGACTTTAATTTTTTTGGCGACACCTGTTTAATATTCAAGTGAGTATCTTGATGCCTCTTTGGGCTCCTTTTTAATTTATTCCATACTCGTCCACAAAAATTATTTTTAAAATTTAATACTATATACATGCAGGTATGACATACTAACTATATAAAGGTATTATTACGTACATAATGGGTTTTACAATCAATATATAAAAGTATTACTATGCTTAATTTGTTTACATGAAATATTCTATGCATCATTCTTCACGTGTAAGTAGTTTATAAAAATATATTAAGGTAATTTTGTCAATTTTATATGGTTTTATAGTGTTAGTGTAATAGAATGATGCATAAATTTTCACAGAGCTGGAGAAAAAACAACAGTGTATAAGATCCGATCCATCATCACTCATACAGGCCAGACATCTAGTGATGGTAAGCAACCGTTTATATCATTGTACAGGGTGGTCCATAAGTCCCTCTCCCTATCATCTTTTATTATCTACTTGTATTACATATCATGTATACTACAATAATTGAATGCTGTGTGTGTTTTCAGGTTAAACCATGGCTGATACAAGTCGATTTGTGCTTGAACAACAAGTAGTAACTGGTAGATAGGTCCATGAACATAATCACACTGGCGATACAATGGAAACAGTTTGTGTAAAATTCAGAGATCAATAGAAAGTTGTGCGTAATTGGGAAAAGAAGTTATTTAATGTAGGGAACATCAATGATGCACTGCGTACTGGTAGACCAGTAAAACCACGTCGATCATGTGACATGAAGAAAGACTTGGAAGTTAGGCCATGGCGCCCAAGTTGAGGCAATGAACTTAGTGATGACGATCAAATTAAGTGTAAAGATGCATGGGTCATCCTTGGGGATATATCAAGGAAATTGCCTCTAAAAATTGATGTGACACTGATGAGCAATTAACAGCCGCTGTAACCACTGCATTTGCAACGATAACTCGACCTATATTCTTAGGAAAATTCACAGAACTTGGTGACATATAATTTTATGCAGTGAAAATTACCCATCATACACAGATGTTCTAGACATATGGTAGAGAGGGGGGGGGGAGTTATGGACCACCCTGTATATCATAGTACAATACTATATCATAAACATATTGATGTAAAAGTTCTATTAATAATATGGCTATAGTGTAAGCTATCATTTTTTAAATTTAATTAGCTACAGGAAAATTTTGACGATCTAGTACCGTGATTGCAGCATAAAATTCTAACGAGCTGTTATTGGATACCACAAAGTTATTCAATAATTCGTCACATAATTTCTTCAGAAACCATTGTCTTATTGTCAACAAATCCATGATATTTTATGGATATTTATCACGCAAGTAGGTGAATAAAGTAAAATTTTCTGTATGATATTGTTCATACACCATTATTCACAATTCTCTTACAAGTTACCAACACTGCATTAAAATGTACCACATTACTTGTTATAAATTGTCTGTTGCTATTGACCCATGGAGTATTCGTGTAATACATTTTTGCTAATGAAACAGTTATAAAAATATATTAGGCATGTTTCATATTTTAATCCCTGAAGTCATGTGTCTATAGAGTGGTTACTGTTTCACGTACATGTTTTAGTTCATGAAGTCATGTCTATGAAGTGGTAACTCTCGTGTGTATGTTTTAGTCCATGTAGTCATATCTAGGGAGTGGTAACTGTTTCATGTGTATGTATCAGTCCATGTTGTCATATCTATGGAGTGGTAACTGTTTCATACATATGTTTCAGTTCATGTCGACATGTCTATGGAGTTGTAACTATTTCACGTGCATGTTTCAGTCCATGAAGCCGTGTCTATAGAGAGGAATTGTTTCACGTTAATCACTCACAGTAATATCTGTTTCTTGTGTATATTTAAGGCCATGAAGTCAAGTCTCTCGTCGATAAGTTTCTCATGTTCTTGGAATGCTCAGCTCAGAAGTACGCCAATGTATTCGTGCTGGCAGAAGACATGCGTGAGGAAGGTGAAAGGCAATTGTGTCAAGGTCATTATCTATTATTACACGTCTGAGTTGTAAGAGCGAACGGGGTATATTTTAGCTCTTACCATTCAACCAATAACGCTGACTTACTTTTACCATTACAGAATTTACACTTTCGCCATGTTATCATCAATTATTATTCTGATCTCGTTGATGCAGTAATCATATACATCATAAGACCATGCAGCATGATTTCAGTCATATTCATTAAAAATGATTGTTTATATCGACTTTCGCAAAGCAATCTTGTTCAATTTGTCTCCCTTGTTTCTTCATATGACCATGTCAGTATTTTGTCATATGCAAACTAACCTGCCTATGTTGTTATCAGTTTGGATATTTTTTATTTGTTTTTTAGTATTTGAATTTTTCCATTTGTTGCCCGAAAATAAACAATCCTGCCTGTATCTATTTGGGAATTCATTATTTTCATACCAGCGTTTTGCTATTCGTAGAGCCATTACCACGAGTGAGCAGTGTGTATCTTACGCAGCAACGAACTTGCCTATGTTCTTATAAGTTTTGTATGCAGTCATTCTCATTCCTCAGTTACCGCTGTCTATTGATACAGGGAAAACTTTTTACAAATGAACAACTGCCGTCTAGGTGACGTAATATATTGACATTGGGTTTGTTCGTTAGTCTGATATTACTCTGGGTATTATATTACACTGGTTGTGGAGTGAAGATTTTCACCGTGCCTCCATCATTTTCAGCCTTCACATCCTGGTGCGTGTCACGTGTCCTAAACCTGCTCGGTAAGCCATCGTGCAGCCACCTCCATGCGAAAGCCATGAGGACTCTTAGCTATCTAATGCAAGTTCTCAAATGGAGGGACCCACATGCTTACCGTGCTGTCATAGTCGAACTGATCTGTCTGTCTGCCGGTGAGAGTGCGTACAAATATTAAGCGAGTGGTGCTCGTGGTTGTTTGTTTCTTTCTCATTTAAACGCTAATTAATTACGGTAGATGTTTTTTACCTCCCTTGCATGGCTTTCATTGAGAAAGGCAGTGCTGTAATGTATTATTATGGCTGATTCATCCAGGGTAATCCGGATTATGTACCTTGCCCGAGGTTGCAATAAAAAAAACACAGCTACTATTTCCCAGGCTTTCAAACTTAAATAGGCTTGTGCCATGCGCTTTGACAGCTGACCCGATTCACATGAATTTTTAAGTAGTTGGTTCATGTCTTGATGATATGATGACAACAGGACTATTTCATTATAATAAGGCCTATCACCAAACCACAAGTATCATGCAATACAGACTCTCACATTCGGTTTGCAATGATAAACAGGTTGGAACAGAAGGTGGGGTGTTTCAGAGCATGCGTCAAATTGTCTCAGAGATATGATTGCATGGTATGATGTTGGGTTACAGTATGCAGTAACTGGAGCTGTAATGAAGATCTCTAGCAATGGGAGTGATGCCCCATTCGGTTCAAATCATTACTTGGCAAAGGGTTTTGGGTAAATGGCTAAGTGAGTTCCACAATGACTGGTGTGCTAACGTCAAGTGCTACAGGGTGGAGGTAACATGGACGTTTAGATTGTGTGGCAAGACTCTACTTGATAAATTCCATCTTATGCATTGTATATGGACAAATGGTCAGTTTGAGAAAATGCCCACAAATCTTGAAAGATTATTTACCGTTACACAGTGTAGTCACGCTTAGTTTAGAGTAGAATGCTATGAGAATGATCATTTATTCATCGTAAGATTATTGTATTTCTGGGGTTAAATCGAATGTATATATTGAATATATTGAAAGAAGTCAATACTAATAATATTTCCAGAATATTAAGACTTTGGATATTGGTTTTAAGTAACTGACTTGTTGAAGGTCATTGCAGCTCAGGTGATGAGTGGACAGTTTGAGAACCATGATGTCTCTGTTGTAGGTCTAGCAACTCAACCACTCGATTGTCTACTTTTCTCACCATCATAAGAGCTATTTCTGTCTTGTTATTATTCGTCTTGTGTTATTTCATAAATATTCATATGCATCTGTTAGAACTCACAACGGTGTTTGAGAAGATGCAGGACAAGGGCAACCATTCGGAAGTGGCGCTTCAGAGCTTCACAGTTCCATTAGACCTCATCCAGCAGAGCGTGCAGGATCGGAACCAGGTGCGTCTTGGGTCCTGTTGACCTCATGTAGGAGACCGTGCAGGATCAGAACTATACCCTAGGGCAACTAAAAAACTTAAGAAATTGACGAATAACTTTGGGCCCTTTGGGAAAAACCTCTCAATGGATATTTTTATTAGTGCATTTTCATAATTAGTTTTTTTTACATATTTGAGTGGGTCTCCTTAGCTATGATAAACTCCTTTTTAATTTGAATGTAGTTTCTGGCCCTGGCGGCTGCATTTAAGTTATTCGCTCAATTGGGCACATTTTTCTTGATTCAAAGGAATTTGACACATGAAAACTGCGAAAATTGAGACATTTTTCTATCTAGGAACGTTTATCTTTTTGTGGATTCGCCATGTTGTGAACCTCAATGGCTACCTCAAACATCACGTTTTTTTGTACAGTCTACACGAGTGTTGTACTATCAGCTGAACATCTTCACCGAAAGTACTGCATAAATCGGCATCAAATTTTAATTACACTTATATAACTTGAACAATTTTTTATTATATGATGGACAATGGGAATAGTTTTTACTTATACGGCCTCGTGTATACAGTTCACGCAACAAGTAATTTTTTATGTTTTCTGATTGTTAAGCAAGAGCGCACAGAAGCGAAAGTGTCACCAATTCATCACGTCATCACAGACCTTGATCACTGCGAACTGTTACAGACACATGTCACGTGAGTCGCATCTCTAAAGTTAATTACATTATTTATATTCGTCTTCTGACCTCTCACTTGACTGATTTAAGGCCATTTTTATGACCATGACATTCATTAGATCGCCTCCTCTTCTACAAATTTAACTCCCCCTGGCATATACTGAAGATAAGTAACATACCTCCAGCCATGCTCGAGGTGTACAGGAATATCTGTGTGTCTGTCCCAACATCAGTTTTTAACAGTTGATCCCGTAGCTAAACCAAGACCAGATTTGGTATAAACAAGTTTTTTGTGGATGTTTTTGCTGGAATTATAGCATGCATACATATGATTGAAGTACAATACAAATTTATAAGGTTATATGTATACATATAGAAATGCAATAGGTAATAATTGTATAAGGGAGGTAATTTTATATGTGTTGGAAATTGCAGTCTGTTGCCACCTATAAGACTCAAATTTATACTATTTTACTGCGAGTTATCAAAATCTGGATATATTTCTGAATCTGTATCTGACATTTCTGGAATCAGTGATATCAGTGATAAAATGTATACGTGAAAATTTGTGTGTTTCCCGTAATTTTATTGGTCCATGTATCAGTGTATGAGTCAATGATTGCGTTTTTTGTAGGGGTTTGTTGAACACCATTCTTTCGGACATAAACCACGTGGCTTCCTCTCACCTCACCATGCTCTGGATGTCTCTGTGTTGTCACCTCGAAGCAGCGGGCATTCCCCTTTTGCTTGTAATTATTCAGCCTCGAATGATTGTTGTTTTATGGCACCTGAGGATGTGCTCCAGTCATCTATTCTAATCTACCATCATCCATCATACCTCCATCTCATGTTAACTTTTTTTGATCCTTTGTCATAATGAGCCTTGCCATTCGAAAGAAGTGATACCTGGGTAACTCTTATTCATCTTGCCTAATCAATTTATGACAGGGAAAGGATGTAATTATTCACTTATATTTATATTAAGTAATAATAATCGTTTGTTTGAATTCATTCATTCCACTTAGTATGTTTTTTATATATCCGAGTGTGGCCTTGTAGCCCTGTTGTTTTCGACATTTTTAGGTTGTATACGTAATGTTGTGTAACATGCGCCATATGTATGTAAGTCTCTTTTGTATATAAGTCTCCTCTGTATATAAGTCTCCTCTGTATACGAGTCTCCTCTGTATATAAGCTAGTATTGACGTGTTGTTTAGGCCATCATCGGTGTTTCACCAGTCTCACCCGGTGGGTCATTACGCGTTGTTGCTGTATTCAGTTGCCTCTAATCTTGTCGAGAAATCTGTAGAGAGCGAAGCTCTAAATTTTAGCAGACGATTGACCTTCATTTCTAACAGTGCCAATGTACAACACCCTGTAAATGTCGCATGCACGGCTGAATCAGTGATCTAATCTGATGGTTGTGTTTAATGAGAAAAGATAAGCAAAAAAGCCTATGCAAGTAAATAGTGCCATTAGCATCAAAAAACTGCTCCATATGCCTGTTCATAACCATACTGCAGGGATTGAAATACATCGTAATCATTATGTATTGTCATTTGTATACTGCCGTAATCCAATGTCAACTTAGTTCTCAGTAACAGAATTTATTATTGTATAATTATTGTTATTATTATTTCAGAAATCATTGGAGACAGTTGACACCCTGTTGAGCATCTCGGGTCTCCCTGCTCCCCGTGTCCTCTCATACTTCGTAGATTGTGTCATGGCAGTCAGTGAAATGGTCTTGACCGGTTCAGATTCCATTGAAAATGACACAGAGTGAGTTTTTTTTCATTATAATTTTGTTATGAAGTGGGTTTATCTTTTTGTTCTATTTTCATTTTTATGATTATTATTGTTATAGAACAGGTGTGTCTGAGCTATGGACCGTTGCGAAAAAAATGTCTATTAATCGCCAACCATACTAATTGACAGTAGTGCATATTTTCAAAAAAGAAACCTGGTTTTACACTTTTTGGTTGATCCTCAGTACATCCACTGAGGTCATACCGCTGCTGCAGTTGTCTGTCTTATGGTTTGTTATACCAATATATATATATATATATATCTCAAAAATTCTCTTAATTTGTGATAATTTTCTTTAATAGAGGTGTGGTACTAACTCTTTCATCAGTATTCATATTGTATTATACAAATATTTCAGTGTATTATCTTATATTATATGGGTGATCCTAAAAAAGTGGTATATAACACAAATTTTAGACGAATTAGACGCAGCATTCAAATAATAGATTTTTTACTTTTCTGCGAAAACGTTCTAATCTCATCAAATCCCTTATATTTATATCTAAATTATTCCACAGTTGAACACCAGAAACAGAAATACACTTGAGTCCATGTGATATTTTATTCTATTCTTGTGTACTTGAATTAATCACTATGTGTCTCTTTTTTTTATGGAAAAAATGGGAGCTTGGAGATACTGAGAAACCATGTGAGGACATTGTCTTGCAGCGTTATTCATCTAGAGAACGGTGTTTCTAAAGTATTACTCGGCATCGTCACTGCTGACTCATCGTCCAACTTAATGCATCACCTCTCTGACAATCACTTTACCACGTGCATGCAACAACTCGCTGCGTTTCTACCACGTTTCTGTAGCACACCTTTCGGCTTAAAAACCGACGCCATGCTGCCCTCGTTGTCTAAGATGGCATGTTACGTCATTACCAAGTCTACATATTCTCTATTGCACTCAGAGATTACTACGATATGCCAAGCATTCGTGAGAATTATCGATACGGCTCACGATATACAGGTGAGTGTTAACTACATTGTTCTTTAGTAAAGTAACATCATACAAACTCTAATTCAAGTTACAGAACGCGATATCTTGTATGTTATATATATGTATATATATATATATATATATATATATACACATTTATGTATTACGCTACTACTAAGCTTGAACATCGTATATGAAAAGTTATATAGCATGTTATTTTTTTTGAATTGTGAAATGTAATAGTGAGCAAATATTTTGTTTTTGATCTATTTGTCGATGATTATAGGATGTAAGAATATTTATATTGCTCTAGTTGAGAGTACGGTGGTTAATCCATCATAACTGATCTTGTACAAAAATTTATAGATTGGTGTTACGAAAAGTAAAACCCCTTTCGACTCAGATTGGTATTGTCGCAGTTTCAAATACCTCATGAGTTTGCAGGTACTTGTGGGTAAATTGATACCGATATACGAAAGCCCGTGTTTATACTAATCTTTTCTATATTCTATGTCTGTATTAAAAGTAAAAAGATAAAAGTTTCTTCAATACGTGTGATTAGTTGCTGTGTGATGTGTGTCACCCACTTTTCAATATATGTATATGTTGTTACACTATCGTATTTTCTGTATGAATATTATTAAAATTTTTTAGACTGTGTTTAGTCATGAATCATGACATGCGTCTGTGGTTAGTGAAGTGAGCAATAGCTTGAAAAATGTGACATTATTGTTTTCTAATTATTTTATGATACGATCATTTCATTGGTGGACTCAATTTTGTGTATTTGCGAAACTTGGAGGCATAACTGTGCGATGGTAATTAGGATAGCCACTGTGGTTCTATAATTAGCTGGAGAGAAACGCACAGGAAAAGACCTAGACCCCTGATGGGACCCATCAGGGTTTTTTCCTGTGCATTTCTCTCCAGATAACTGTGTGCATCAACTCTATGTTTATATAATATATGTCGCATCTTTCTTTCAATATACAATGTGTGTCACGTCTATCATTGAATATTACACCCATACACCGCATAGAATATGTGTCACCCATACCTTTCTACGCAATGTGTCACCTCTACACATTGAGCGTTCAAGTACTCTATAAAGTATAATGTACAAGTGATAAAGTACTTAATATATGAAAGCTCATGTAATACTCTGAAATATTTTAGCTTTCTAACAAGACAATATTTTGACACCACTTAATAACATGTTAACTATGTTTTTATGTAATTATGTTTTATTTTATCTAGTTCAGACTATGTAAGGATATGTGGAAGGCCGAAATTCTTCGTAATGTTCATAAGTTGTTTTTTTCAGTGTCTGGTTGCTCCAATCGCATTGGGCGTCTGTGCTGAGACTAAGGCAGCGTTAATAAAAAGCGCAGTTGACAAAGAAGGGATCGTACCTGGTGAAGTCAGCGGGGAGATTTCAGATGAAGAGAGGTTCTTGCTCCAACAAGCGGAAAGAAA
>WURV02098105.1:0-20142 GCA_011762755.2 Epimenia babai | reverse complement strand
CCCCCCCCCCCCCGCCCCGTACCTCGTCTCGCCGGATGAAGAACAGAGATATACAGACGATCTGAGCCACTATCAGGACCACGACCGTGACGCCGTACTGGGGAGTAAAACATACTCTGTTAGGGTAGACCTCAATGCGGGCGACAGTGTTGGCGTATTAGTGGAATTATTTGATCCGGAAATCCCTAGTTTATTTAATCCAGGGTTGAGACAGTATACACTCTGTGGCATTTTTCGGCTAAAACGTCTTAAAACTAGTGTGCACATGGCGGGTGTGGATCGCAGTCGCGGTCTGGTTATGTAAGAGCTTCTATCTGAGGCCGTTGTGTTTTTGGTATGCTCTGTGTATGGACTCTATGGCGTTTATCTCGTCTTTAGTTTTGGCATAATTAAGTGAGCAATATAAGGGTCAATATAACAGGATAGCGAATGGTAGGACACTCCATTTTTTAAAATAACTAAAGTTACTCAATACGATACGATGGAACACACCGATATAGCCTGCTTCTCCGATGTGATGACACCGAGATTACGACTACCGTATGCCGCTACACGAACATACAAATATTGGTGACAAGCGAGTCCACAAACGCTTCTGACAACCCAGAGTTATATGAAGATGGTTTTGGCGTATAAAAACCGAAATAAAGCCCAGTTGATTCAGCGAACAGAAGTTCCTCACGATAATTTTGATTATCACTCCCAAATGGGCGTGGCGTGTATCCATTAGCAGCGAACTCACGGCGATGAGCATTCCCCGTACAAGACAACACGCCCCGCAACAGCCTAGCGTTCCCATGACGACGACAAAGACGCCGATGACGATGAGAGCAATGGCGAAGCCATTGACGAGAGAGCTGAGATCGATGGAAGAGATACGACCCATGCTGGCCTGCTTGAGAAGGGGCTCGAGATACTTCCCGACGAGAATGTGCAGGCCGAATCGCAGAATACAGCCAATGATGAACAAGGCCAAGCCAGCCAGCTGTTAAAATAATATATCAACACAAAGTAGTCATGCAATTATGATGCACCCTGAAGAAATATATCACAAGCTTCGAAAAAAAACATGTTTGTGAGATTATTACGGTAACATGTAGCAAAAAGTTGGCTACGTACAGGGCAGATCGTAGTGCTAGTAGAAATGTACTGAACAATACTGAATACAGTAATGGGCAAGAAGACTTCTATCCGTTTTCAGACCCATTCAACACAATGTAAGGTAGGTCTGTTCAATAGGTAAATAATTCAGAATCTAATAACGATATTCATGTACTGTTTATAAAGACCGACTAGTTCATTTATTAAGACATTATAAGGATAAACAACAGACGTTTCCGCGTAATTAATAAAGATACGGATTATTATCATAATAATGACCACATTCAAAGGGTGTTCAGTTATATAAAGGGCAATAAATCGGTACGTCATCGATGCCTGTATCTACCGAGGCTGGTAATGTCCCCTTATTGAAAGAAACATTTCTGTAGACCGGAACAGACCGTATTAATTTGGCAAAGAAATTTCTTTGAGAATTGATCATATTTAATAAAGAAATTCTTAATAAAGAAATTTTACAGAAAATACTCTCATTGGTTGAGCTTTTATAATACATATATAATTAGATATAAGTAACAATACGTATATTTTTATAATATAATTATTACATATTAATTCCGGGCACGTATCAACAACCCCGTTTAAGATACGTCTAATCTATCTACTGCCCATGTCAAACATGGGATTCTTCCGTGTGCGAACAAATCCACATTTTCAACTTTCGATACGAAAGTAGGTCACAGTTTGGTGTAAGCTACATGTGGACCTTATGAATAATAAAATGATAAACATCGTGTTTATAGACCTCCTAAGAACAATGAATTATTATCAGTCGCATTTTACAGTAATATACTAAATAACTTTAAAAATAATAGCATGCCATTTCCGTGTAAGTTGCCGATAATATGGAGAGAAATGCACAGACATAAATCTATACCTCTGATGGGACTTTTCAGCTATTTATAGAACCACATCGGCTACCCCATTACCATCACACCGATAAAATGTTATTTATTCTGTATCCTTGCGATATCTGCCTAATGTTTGTATAAGTGGCAATCGAGAGCAAGCGGTGTTACATTAACCATATATGTATATATATATTTCAGCAGAGAAACTAATCAATTGACGTGGAGTGATACAGAAGGTACATAAAAACCAGCGTCACATATAATCTGAAAACGAAAAAAAAACAGGATTAAAATTAATATATTTATTGATTTGACTTTTTATTTGCGTCGCGCGTCAGGTTGATTTAGTACACGGAAATCAAGATGTGAAATAGACGAGGTTCGTGAGTTTTATCGATGAAATTGTAGCTTCGAGGTCACTCATTAAACGTCAGTGAGTTCGTAGATTATAAAAAATCGAGAAATTCTATCTTCGTAAGCGACAAGCCATTTTACAGAAAACAGGTATTTCCATTTGCCACCGTTTTACCCTACAATTAATCTATAACCGTGCAATACGCTACACAAAATACATTATATTCGACTTGTTGTTACATAATTGTCATACAGTCATGTGTGTCATGTGGATTTTTTTATATTGTAAAACGAAAGAGGAGACGACATATCTGATCGGCACTCACAATAAATATCGTATTCATTGCCACGAGAAACCAGCGAGAAAACTTCGAACAGAACTTCTTCGACATGGTTGAGTCGACGGGTGCACGAATTGTAGATACTTCGAAATCCCGGTGCGTGTAACTATATCCGGACCCTCGTGCAAACCGGGGAAGCTATCAGGGTACGGTTGTGAACAGGTGAAGTTAACCGGGAGCTGATGTTAAACGGAAGTCGTCCAGATACTGTTGTTAACCGGCGAAGGCGTTCTCTACAATTGATCGAATGAATTCTAGCATATTGAGCGACGAGAAAATCCGCAGAGGTTGTAGATAGAGTTGTTTCGCTTGATTATGCCACTGGTCACTCCGTCACCTATCCAAGTAAATACAATACACCGTTTATCTTAAGGGTGGTAAGTGGCACTGAAAAATATACACCGTTTATTGAGATCAAGTAGGAGTTGATATACAGGTATACAGGTATGCTCGTCGGTTCAGTCCCCAAGAGTCAATCATTGTGGTAGTTCTTGAGTAGGCAGCTCAAATCGTTAGAATTCAAGCTTGATGACCCTGGATCTAGTCTTGTTCAAGGCTGTATGTCATGTGTAGCGTTTATAACAACGTCTGCACCTGGGGTGTGGCTTGGATTGTTATGAATGGGCTTTTTCCCTAAGACGTGGCCGTGTTTCAGATGCTGTTTAGATAGTCTCTATGGCGCTTACCTCTCCACTCTCACGTCATCTCCTGTAAACAATCACCAACTACCGCAAATTCAGCAGACTGTGCCATATGTCGGCTGTCTGTATGTGGTTTGTCTACCCAGACTAGGAGGGTCTTCGCTACGGTGTTTAGCCCATCCCGTATAACTAAGTCTAATATTATATCTCGAGTTAACCACGGGCTAGATTTGTATATCCACAGGTAATATAATACATACATACGTACGTACGTAAGTCGATACACTCTCGAAATTGTGTGTAATTCATTGTGATATCAAAGAGAATTTGCAAACCCAAAATTATCCGAAGAGACAAAGGAGTTATCATATAGACAGGGGTGTAACCAGTATCGAAGACAATAGAAACATTGATTATATATCAATCAGCAACGATGTTATTGAGGACATGTCGAGACATTTGATGAACAATTTAGATAGTAGAGATCATTAGAGATACATGATAAACAACGGTGTGGCCAATAGCGATTATAACAGAGACATTTAGAGACGCCTGACAAACACCGGTGTGGCCAATAGCGATTATAACAGAGACATTTAGAGACGCCTGACAAACACCGGAGTGGCCAATAGCGATTATAACAGAGACATTTAGAGACGCCTGACAAACACCCGTGTGGCCAATAGCGATTATAACAGAGACATTTAAAGACGCCTGACAAACACCGGTGTGGCCAATAGCGATTATAAAAGAGACATTTAGAGACGCCTGACAAACACCCGTGTGGCCAATAGCGATTATAACAGAGACATTTAGAGACGCCTGACAAACACCGGTGTGGCCAATAGCGATTATGAAAGAGACATTTAGAGACGCCTGACAAACACCCGTGTGGCCAATAGCGATTATAACAGAGACATTTAGAGACGATTATATTAGTGATTATAAAAGAGACACTTAGCTACATACGATAAACAATAATTATTATTTTCATACAAAATATCGACAAGGTTGAAAAATATCACCATATTTCTAGTCATTTATTTAGAATACTATATGTATTGGAACATACCTTAGACGCCTTTTGCAGAACGCTATAATCCAATGTAGAAACGTCTTGTAGCGAGACCGTTGATGCAAAGACCAAACTGAATTATTCAAAACAAAGGCCTTACAAGACACGCAAATTTCGTTGTTTTAGCCGAATGCAAATTATTCGATTCAATTGGCGATATAATTAACATGCAAAGCTCACAACGAGTTATTTCCGTACACTAGTCGGAAAATCTCTAAGGAATATGCAAATAGGACACGCGACTGTCGGTTGGTATTTTGAATAAAGCAGATCATTAATGATCTTTCCGCTTGAATGAACCCGACTCGCGTAGAGTAGGAATTTTACAGAATGAAGATAACGTCCGATAACTCGGTCGTAATTATTTTCGCAGGTACTCGATATTTGAGGGGGCGGGGGTGGGGGGGGTTAGCGTACTGGTTAAAACGTTTGTATTCTATCGAGAAGACCCCTATTATATTCCCGCTCTAGCTAGTACAGTACTTGTGGCGTTTTAGGTGAAAGGTGCCTGTAACCCCGTCTGCCTATGGAGGTCTGACTAGTCCATTCAGTGTGGCTATGTAATGACTTTCTTCCTCAGGGGTGGCTGCGCTTTACATACTCTCTGAATGATATCTATGGCCCTTACCTCTCCGCCATCTCGCCACCTCATTGTCTGCCTCTTCCAACAATCAAACACCTAGCGGAGTGTGCGACATATGAAGGCGCTTGGGACTAGTGGCGTAAATTGGCGGTCATTTTCTGCCTTTTCGAGGGCTCGAGGCACAGTTAATCGCTATCATAACTCCGCGTATCCATAACCTCATCTTGATTGACTCGTTAACTGTGCTCATTTAATTCATCTTGTCAAAGCAAATCTTTTTCTCACGTAAAACTGATTTTAGGTTTTATTCTTAACACAAAAGGTTAATCGCCAATCGATTCAACGGACCGATATCGATGATCATGCGAGTAAGCCCCCCCCCCAAAAAAAAGTGGCTCTCGGTCCAACTCATATCTCGAAAATCGCTACAAGTTTGTACAACCCAAAGATAGGCGGTGTAAGGCGCCGTTGTCCCCACGCATCACCGTCTTACAAACTGTTCTTTTGATTGTAACAATTTTTATTTTCAATCCGTCTTCGTTTACCAACCTTTCGCTCTTTAATCGATATTCTTTTTTATAGCATTGGGTGTTTGACAACTAGCCAAATACGTGCATTAATTACAATTTATGTCATTTCAGCTCATGTTATATATATCTCCATCTATCTTCGCTAATCTATAGTGAAAAAAGTCGGTGACGAGCGACCTTGACACAGATATTGAGCCGGTGAAGTGCATTTTATTACAGTCATGAATTCGGGAGTTCCCATCGGATGTCGTCACCAATAAACACGACACGCACCGCCTCGCTGAGTCGGTGACTCGGAGCGAGCTCTGTGACATCGTTACTACTTCCTGTCGTTTACCTAGCCATGTGTTACACGTCTGCCGGATGCAGCCACAATAGAAGCGACTATACCGGCACAGGCAACTGTTGTTAATTAGTTTACCTGCCGTATGTAAAGATGGTTTAAATAACATAAATCAATATAAAGATGTATTTTTCGACATATTGTACGATAAAAATAATATACATTTTTCGTACGTGTATCCGTCCTCTACAACTGATGTATTCGAGAAGATTTCATTGCTCAGCTCGGCTTTGCTATCTACCATGATTTCCGATATCTGTTCGCTGAAACAAATGCAATCTATAGCGAGATTATACGCCTTTGTATTTGTTATGTTTTCCTTCGAGGTAGGTCTAGATTATTGCGAGACACGTGACTCGTCCTAGATATCACGAGATATCACGAGATATTACGAGATATACGCAATTTGTTGCTTCAAATTCTGCAAAAAGTTTAGTTTAAGATATGGCGAGATTTGCTGGTCGGTCATCGATATGACAAATTTTGGTCATCATTTCAGGAGTAGCAGGTTTTAGATAATGATGCAGGTTTTCAACTTTTTAATAGACCGATCCAGTCACCAATGGCAGCCGTACAGGGAAATTTAGGTCCAGCGCCAATTCTAAAGGTAACATAGGGCCAGTGAAGTGGGACAACCTTTTGCTGTTTGGGAGTCGTGCAATATAATTTCTAGTTTTCTCCAGTATTTTATCATCAAATAAAATAGTTGTTAGGTATTGTTATACAAATCTACTTATTTAGTGTCGTAAAGTTGAACTCCTATTTAGGTATATCGTATTGAACTACTATTTAGGTATTCGTATAGCAGGAGGGCAGGTGGTCTAGTGGCTGGAGCGTTTGGGTGTGAGTCCAGGCGTTCGTGGATCAATCCCCGACCCCACTCTAATCACACATTCTACATAATGTGGCGTTTTTAGGGCCAAAAACGTTTTAAACCCTTACGCGCCGGTGAGACAATCTAGAAAGGATCCGAAAGACAGCATCGCCTGAGGGAACCTATACATAACCACACGGCCTTGGCTACTCGGTACACCGCGGGTGGTATACTGACATGATCGAGGGTCGAAGCTGGGTCGGCTGGATTAAATGTCATCGTTAATGTAGTCTAACACAGATAAATACACGCCTGTTTTTAGCATAACGAATGCAGCGGGGCGGCGGTGACGAGACTTTCGGTGACCTCCGTAGTCTACTCCGAGCCGTGCCAACTCAATCCGGACTGCGAGGTGACGTTCTCCGTCTGCCTCATGCCCACGTGAGTCTCAGCAAGCGATTCACCCGAACGATCCACAAACCAGTTGTCTAATAGATTTTTAGTAGAAACATTATTACACTATGCGCTATACGACACAAGCTGTACGCGGTGCACGGTAAACGGTATGCGACATACGACGTGCGACATGCAATAAACGATACTCAGTATGTAGTATACGGTATATGTTATATGCTATATGTTATGCGTTATATGTTATATGATATATGTTATAAGGCATATGTTATATGGTATATGGCTTATGATCACCTAATTTAGCATAGCTTTTATGCGGTAGCTTGTGAACAATTAAAATAGTTAGGCGATATAAATAATGTTAGCCATTTCTGACATCGGAATATTCTAGATAACGTCCTGATTTTTCGCGAAACGAGGCCGATCATTTTGATAGTTTACAATTCCATTTTGTTATAAACGATTGAGTGAGTCACGTGATATTTGTAGAAGTACATCGACCTCGTGCGAGACAACACTCGTGTTTGTGGATAGACTGGCCAACGGAGAGACCACATGGACCCCGACAATTTCACCAAAGGAGACGTACATGGAGTCCGGGCAGTCACTTCCGGTAAGATAAGCACAGCACGGACTTCATAAGCAATAGAAGTTTCTGCCTCTGAGAGAGGGGGATGGAGAGAGAGAGGGAGAGAGTACGAAAGGGAGAGAGTACGAGAGAGGGAAGGAGGGAGGGAGTGATGGAGAGAGAGTGGGACGGAGGAAGAAAGAAAGAGAGAGAGAGAGGGTGCGAGAGAGTGTGTGTGCGGAAGAGAGAGAGAGAGAGAGTGTGTGTGCGGAAGAGAGAGAGGGTGTGTGTGTGTGTGTGAGAGAGAGAGAGGGTGCGAGAGAGTGTGTGTGCGGAAGAGAGAGAGAGAGAGAGTGTGTGTGCGGAAGAGAGAGAGAGTGTGTGTGTGTGTGTGAGAGAGAGAGAGAGAGGGCCATCGAGGGAAGAATACCCCGGTGGTAAGATGGGGGTTGAGATGATATTTTGATATCAGGATGGCATCCTGTAGGGAGTGTTTTCCAGCAATATTGTTAATTTGTTCATTCCCTACTCTATTCCCCGCTCAAGACGAGCCCACATCTATAGATAATAAGTGTTGCTCTTGCAGACTGGTTTGTATGTATTTGCTGACGTGTCGCTCGAGCGTGCTGGTGGTCAAGCAAGAACGATGCTCGCTTCAGGCACCAACACGGCGTCAACTGCATCCAGTGTCGGCTCGAATGTAATCGAAATCTCTGTGGATGATACAAGCAACAACGTACAAGCGACGTAAGTAACATTTCCTCGCATGATCTGCTTAACCGTATTTTTAGATAAAAAGTTTTATATGCAAAGCTTTCTTGCCGGATTGGTCCATTAGATTTTCCCTCTCACAAAATTAACAGGCTTTTTATTACTCCTTGTTCATTTATTACTCTCTCTTTCATGGTCAGATTACATGGCTCGTGACCAAATCAGATTACATAGCTCGTGACCAAATCTGATTACATAGCTCGTGACCAAATCAGATTACATAGCTTGTGACCAAATCAGATTACATGGTTTGTGGCCCGATCAGATTACATGGCTTGTGAGTCGTGACCCGATCAGATTACATACCTTCTGGCCCGATCAGATTACATACCTTCTGACCCGATCAGATTACGTGGCCTGTAACCCGATCTGATTGCACGGTTTATAATCGGAAAGGTTCATACAGACCCTTGACTTAGCAACAGTATGTGTTTTTTCGTCATGAGAACCCCTTCGACCACAATAGAAAGGTATGGATAGACATCGATCACGGTACGGTTTTGTTGCGTTACGCCGGTGAAGTGCGATGGTGCCTTACCTGCACAGGCGGTCTCTAATTGGTCATAAAACGAAGTCGTGTAATACGTGAATACATTTAATCCCAAAATATTGCAATATAGTACTTGAACTGTCTTGTATGTGAAAAAAACAAAGTTGTGTCACGTCTATGTATCATCGTTGTCTTAGCAGAGAAATAGTCCCCGATCCGCCCGCCCAAAACAATTGGAGTTAGACCAGAAAAAAGCTCAGAGTGTGGAATGCATCGTCAGTAACTCTATGGTTGATATCAACAGTTGCTATACATACGTTGGTTACACAGATTTGGTTGACAGGGTTGCTGCAGTTTGATAAATGGACTGAAAACGGAATATGGAAGACCGAGTTCAGTAGTCAAAAAAACGTGATGTTCTAATTATAGACTCGAGTTATCGCGTTATAGTTAGCGTATTGTTCCGTTGGGCATATTAAATGTCCTATAAGTTCGGGGTATCGTATTCGAGTCGATATTAACAGCGGTTAATAAAGTCGCATGTATGCCTAATTCAGCGTCTCTTTTGCGGGTAGATCGATACTTCTGCGTCGTGTAATCAGTCTGGAAAACTGTTGGATGAACGACGGTGGTATAACATCGATTGCTCGTGGATAAACGGTCTCGAGTCGATTTCACGTTAGGGAAGAACAATTGCTAATTTATTGACCGAATAAATGACGCGGTGCGCTATCTCCCCCAAACGTTTTCTAGCTTGACACAGATCATGGGCCGAAGAGTCGGCATCCGTACGGACATATAACATAGCATAGAGAGGGATACGGTACATTACTGTTGTGAGTTTTGGTCTGAGTGATACACGTATCTTTTTGATGAGACGCGAATGATAGTAGAATATATTCGTTTCATGACAGGTCTGCGGATGCATTCTCTTTAAATACCTAACAGATAGCCGGGTGTGAAGTTAGCAGACTGAGGTTTACTCACCTCTCTTTAGAGTTTTTCCCCCGAGACTTTTCAACGCGCAATCTCCAATTCATCACCGAAATCGCCTTGGCAGAACGCGACACATCATCTGAATCACTTTATTGATCGTCCCTCGCGGTTAATAAATTAAAATCGTCACAATTTAGCCACAAGACTATATAACCGGAAAGTTCACGGAGTAAAAATACCCACAAAACCACTCGTTTTGCTTCCTTATTGACACGATAATGACGTCGAAAACCCGAGTATGTCCAGATTCGAGCACGCGACGTCTCCAATGTAAATCGGCGCTGCTAATCACTACGCCCCCATAAAGCTTACAAAACAACTCAGATATTTATAGTCAACAACAAATCGTTGTGATAGGTAACCATATTAAAACGCCCCCACATTTTAGTTTCGCACCGTATGGGTCCTCGCGTTAGTTTTTTTTTATTACAGCTTTTGTGAGGAACAAAGCAATCTGGATAGAGTCCCGTAGAAAGCGACGCGTCAGGACAACCCATTGAGATTGCCGTGGATCATGTCATGCGCGTTAATATTTATGTCTCCCCAGGATTACGTTACAGGCGGAAACTATTTGCGAGACCGGTTACTATGGCGAAACTTGCTCCACCCAATGCACCGCCTCCGCAGATAGCACCAACGGCTTCTTCAGTTGCGACAGCGACGGGAACAAAGTCTGCACTTCCGGTAGGATAGTGTTCGGCATAGCGCGGGTAGTCGTAGCACGTGACTACATATTTATGAACTAATTACTTATTTCGTATACATGACATTGATAGTAATATCTGTGTGTAAATTTATCTACCGCAAGGAAGCCGCTTGAGCAAGCTGCCTTCTTACTGTTTATAAAAAGTCATCGGTTAGGGCAGCCCTGTCTACAGCTACAGCCACCACCCCCTTTCCTTATTTTTTCACTTTCTCAGTCCACATAAACGCGTGTTGTCGCAAATAAATTTTCTTCGCACTAACTAATATCTCGGTCCACAAATGCAATCGATATAGCTTACCTTGCTGAACGATACACGAAAAACCAAATGCTGTCCCCCAGGATCAAAACCCTTCAACTTCCTGCTCTTTAGTTACAGACGGGTAATTTTCATTTAAACAGCGGCGCGATTTAATTATCGTTAATGATTTGTGGAAACGCCCGATAGCGTTCTGCCCGACTATTCAATTATTCGACCTAACCCTTCGATACCACGCACTGATTACCGCTGGAAATCGTATCTCGCACCGAAGAACGAGACACTATCGGGCAGCAAATCACTGGTATCACCGACCTAACTCTGTGGTTTCGTTTTCTAAACGATTTCTCGGTATTCCAAAAACACATGTAAACCCTTTGACTCACTGATACGAGGATTATCTATGCATTAATATTTAAACGGGCTTTCATGTATTAAGATGTTTTTTATTCAATGCAAAATACGGAAAATCTTTACAAAATGATATAAGATACATAATAAAGTAATACACATATTGATATAGCACACATACGGTAAGGTTTAATAGTTCGTGAACAATCGGGTGAAATGATACAGGAAAATATAGCTATGTACATGATGTCACACAATACGACTGCATTGAAAGGAGGCACACGAAGTCATTGACTTATTGGCTGTGCCCCCTGGGAAAGTGAAAATTGTAACTGACATGACCTTTAATGATGACTGAGACATTGGTAACAGTACTGTACGGCATACTATTTTTGCCGGTGTAAAATAATCGCCGATTCAGCGATGCCTCTTTTCGGCGAATTTTATTTTTTTTATTTGTGTACCTTCTGAACGCCGCCTTATCCCTGTACTTCGCAATCTCGATCTTTCTATCTTTACTAACGCCTTTCGTATAACGCTTTCGACGTTTGCGGCCGTCAGGGAAAGACGACTGACCGGTAATGACATCGTACGCATCGGTTTCGCTTTCGCTATCCACTGTCACGGTTTTATCCACTGCGCAGTTAGCCGCCTTTATATGCCGTACAGTAATTATAATACAAAATATAAAAACAAATTTCTCTATTCTAACCAGCATGTCCAGTATGTATTATTACATATAAAATAAGGATATATCTTAATTACACTTGGGAAAATATTTCGGTAATAAATGCATACTGTGTGCGTACATACGCTTATAATAACAATCACAATTACGAATCTGACAACCAAATGGAAATATTCACAACATTCCATACTTTGACAATGACCTCAATAACAACTAATCGATTCCCCAAAAACGTACCCAATGATGAACACCCAAACAACTTTGCAGAATATTTCTCCAATAAAATTCACGTTATACGTACTAATCTCGACAACATCACCACATCATCCACACTAATTTTACAAGAAACCACACCACCAAGACTTTCTGCATCCCAACAAATCACAGTAGACACGCTCACAAACATACTTAAACCAGTCAAAACAAACACCCAGCCAGTTAGACCCACTTCCCAGAGAAATACTTGAACATTGTTCACCATCGTTGGTTCCATATTCTGTCAGTAATATTAACAATATTCTAGAAACATCAGTTTTTCCCAAATGAAATGCACTCGTTTGGGCATTGATCACAAAACCAACACACAATGTAGATGTACTTAAATCCTACAGGCCTGTATGCAATTCATTGACTGAATCGAAAAACACAGAGAGGGTCATAGCAAACAAATTAATCTCACATATGAGACACACATCAACTATTCACACCCAATCAACCAGCATAGCGCAAACACCTGTGTAGAAACTGCATTATCATGCATCACAGATAACATACTTAAACATCGAGACAACAATAATGGTGTCATATTAATACTCCTAGATGTTTCGACAGCATTTGACACTATTGACCACGATATAATACTTCCCACATTACATCACCACTTTTGGATTACAGATAAGGCACTTAAATTAATAAAGTCGTACCGACTTGAGCGCACATTAACGGTCTCCACTAACATCAGAATCTACACCTCTCCTTATGGAGTTCGTCAATGTAGCATCTTAGGACCTATACTATTCACGATGTATACAAAACCTTTAACGCACAGTCTTAACACTTTTAGCATTAATTACCATCTATATGCAGATAACAAACAATTATGGCTACATGTTGATCTAGATAAACCATCTGACGTAGCCCACAAAACTACTATAGTGGACACATGCTTTGATGAGATTCAGAAGGGGGTGGCAGCCTACAAATTACAGCTTAATACAGACAAAACAGAATACTTACTCATTACAGCTATTTTATCACACTTACACAATACAGACCACATCACAGGTCCGCAACCTCGGTGTGATCTTTGACAAGCACTTTACTCTCAAACAACATATTAACAAAGTCATCAAAACATGCCATATTAACTAACGCAACATCTCATCTACACGACAATACCTCACACAACCAGCAACGGAACCACTAATACATGCCTTTATTGCATCTGAATTAGATTTCTGTCACATTATTTTACCAGAAACACAAATAGGCACAAAAAAATACAAAACATAGCAGCTAAACTCATCTTCCAACTTAAGAAATATGAACACATCGCTCCACTACTAAACCAACTCCACTAGCACTTCACACAAAGAACACAATTCAATGCACTACTCCCATCAAATAAAGCATCCCATCAAATAAAGCAATATACTCTGATACCCCGCGATACATGAAATACATAATCATTCAAAAGAACATACAAGAAACACTTGTTTGTGCCAATCACAAACAATAACCATTGAGTAATGTGACAGCAGGACAAAGTTAATAGGATGAGGGTTTTCTCTTCAGCTGCAGCGCACATCAGGAAGCAATTACTTAGGAACCTTAACTCCGCTCAATTACACACTACACCACCTTCAAATCAGACTAAAAACACATCTTAACATATAATTATACATCCAGTTTTCATCAATTAATTATGTAAATAATTTGTACAAGAGGTATATATATTTTGTAAATGTGACAAATCTGAGGAGTGCGACATCTCACTAAATACTATATTGATAAGATGCGCTGTACAAATATCTGATACTATCATTATTATTAATAAAATAAGCCTTTCAAAGAGGATATAATTTCCATATATGTATCTTGCGATATTTAGCATATGTGTAGAATTCTTCCAAGTTCATGAATGCCCCATCGAGCGGTGCTGATCTCCACTAGCGAAGCCTTCAATCAGACAAGAGGAGACCAGATACAAGGTGGAAGCGATGTGAGGTGTGTCTTTTCACATTCGGAGCTTTAACCAGTCGTGATTTTGCTTACAGATGGAGGGATAACTCAGCTGAGCTGGCGTAATGGCTCGCAGCCTATAAAAATATTTTGTTCAGCGTCACTATAGAAGGGCATCTAGCTGGTGTCAACGCTTCAATGAGCCCCATACGAACGCCTGCGCTTATCTCTATCTCTTGGAACCCATCTCCTATTATTTTCTATACAGTCACTAACACATCAGATGCCGTGCCCGTTAAAGACCAGATAGTCTGACCACCGCTAGTTTTTATGTCATGGAAAGAAGCGGTGATTTCGATGCATCTCTTGGCTGTGACTGTCTCGCATGCCCAGGCACAATGTAAACATGCCCGAGAACAAAAATTCTCTACCTCTCTGCAACAAGGAAGCCACCTGAAGACATGTTGGTTCATCCCATTCAGCCAAACATGACCTTTAATGGGCAGGCATCAACTGTGAGGGTACACAACAATTCCGTAAGGACGTATACAATCCCAGACGATCAATTAAGCATTCGAGTTGAAAAAGAAGTACATTATGGAGACTCACTGTGTTTCTCGTAGTCCACGTCTGAGGCGAGGAGTGGAGCTGTAATGTCGCTAACCTCGTACGTATACTCGAGGGATGGAGGGATGGATAGATCCGGAGGGGGTTCCCGTTTTAGGATGTATTTGTAGATGAAGGGTAGCACAAAAATGTTGTAGTACAGACACATGCCGACTGAAACGAATGTATGAAAAAAGGTGAATAAACTACCGATTATATCTATAGAACGGCGTAAGGTTACGTGAGATTGCAGTGAACAAGCAGAGCAGTAACAGGAAATAGTCAAGGACTTATAGTAAAAAGCATGAATGAGCCATCAACGAAGATTTATGCTAGAAACACTAATAAATAATGTAAGAGTGAAGTTAGTTCGAGGGAGCGCTGATAAGTAATGTGTGACTAACTAATGAAAATAGATCACTGATAAGTAATGTGTGACTAACTAATGAGAATAGATCACTGATAAGTACTGTATGACAAACTAATGAGAATAGATCACTGATAAGTAATGCATGACTAACTAATGAAAATAGATCACTGATAAGTACTGTATGACAAACTAATGAAAATAGATCACTGATAAGTACTGTATGACAAACTAATGACAATAGATCACTGATAAGTACTGTATGACAAACTAATGAAAATAGATCACTGATAAGTACTGTATGACAAAGTAATGAAAATAGATCACTGATAAGTACTGTATGACAAACTAATGAAAATAGATCACTGATAAGTCATGTGTGACAAAATAAAAAGGGACAAAGTACTAATTTGTGTTATTTTTACCATTTATATTAAGTACTATATGGACATGCAACATTGAATTTTAGTTAAGTTTGAAATAAAGTACAAATTAAGCAGTCGTAGCAAGGTTTTTGGGTTGTAGACAAAAATACTGGGGGTTCTAGACACGGCTTGGGCAAAAACTAATAAATGCACTGTAAGTAAGGTGATGTTGAAATATTTCATACAGCGCAGATATTATTAATAAGTTCATGCTCTCATTTGCGGTTTACATGTTGAATATGTACCAAAAATGAAGATGAAACAATAATTAGGATATATTATGCACAGCCCATGAAACAGTCTTTAAATGGGATCAGAATGACACGAAAGATGTTGCTTGTCATAACGAGAGAATTAAGTGAAGAAATGGGTGATTACCAAGGTAATTGTCTGAGCCACATGGCCCTTTACAATACTACCCCATGTGGTTAACATGATGAACGGATTGGCCTCACTAAGGGGTGAGGGAAAAATACCTACTGTGAAAATCCACCAAGTCTGGGCAGACAATTGACTTTTTCTTACAGATGGGCAACAGTATTATGTCGCATTGTCTGCAGAGTCTGTGATAGTTAATGGTTATTTACAATGGGATGATGACATAGAGGGGAGGTAAGCAACACAGAGACCATACACAGAGCATTGAAAACACTCATATATGATGTCCATCATAAGGAAAGGCCCTAACACACTGCAAGGGTTACTAATACCCCCATGGGCATAGGACTTTAAGACACTTTCTGCCCAAAAGATGCCACATGTACTGTACTGGCTTGAGCGGAAATTGAACTGGAGTCCTATGGATTCAAAGTCAAGTGCTCTAACCACTACGCTAATTGCCCCCTGGCCATAATCAGGTTCGAAGGGCATTCTTTGAACTTGCACAGAAGGAAGATGTAATAAGATGAGATGGTTAGACCAGTCGTGAATATATCACATGACCATAGATGGAGTGGAGGAAGAATGTAAGAAACTCATTGATGTATCCAGGCCAGGGGTTCTAGAGTCGAGAATTTTAAACGAAATTCTCTCATGAATCAGTAGCCAATAAAGACCTATTAATAAGTTGACACCGGTTACTTTTCTTCATAGCTTGAATACTAAATGCAATATCTGGACATCGCAGGAGTAAATTACAACAGTGATTTTATTTTGATGTGACCAATCGATGGACCACAGTAGCAGAAACAGATTGTGTGATATATGGGTGAATGCAGATGTACATAGTGAAGATATAGGAAACAGGCAACTGAAAAGATAAATTGCGATCAAACGGCATGCCACGATTATGTGCTTGTGATGACACAGTGTATATCTATATCAGCAACACTTATAATATGCGGTTAGAATTTTCCAGAAAAGTGGCTCTTTAAGGATCGACCAGTAATGATAGTTATGTAGCCCATGTATCTTTGGTGGTCTAGATAAACTCAGAATTTCAACCTATTCTACCCGCTTCATGCACTCAGATGAAATATAATGGTAGGTAAACCACCGTAGTAAAAACCACCGAGTTTGGGAAGTTGAACGGTTAACCGACATCCATTTACACCATTTGCTCTTGATTTCAATATAGTCTACCCCTCGTTGAACGGTCTCTTAAATCCACATTGGGTGGTGATTGAGGAGACAAAATAGCAAAATGGCACTGGTTGCTGGTAGCACCACGAGAAGCTGTCATGAGGATACGAAACACAGCCACATCAGAGGAAAGAAGAACTTGCATCATCATAACACTGCCACATCTTCACAGAAAGTCGCTAAACAGATATCACCAAGAGAAGAGATGATCATTCAATATACCAAGTAATATTGTCTTCATATAAAGGCGACTCTGAGAGAGTCATTCGAACTCACAGAGAAGGAACAGGAAGCCGATAAGCTGCATGTACTGGAAGTGTTGCCAGTGAACGATAAGGGAGACAATCCAGATGACGATGGTCCGCATCGTGTCCAGCACCATTCGCGTCGTGGCGCTGATCTCCTTCGTTACGCTGATGCCGGCAAAGTTAAAGAAAGCTATACTCATAATGTTACCTGAAACGAACACATGAAGGAACAATTAGACCATTCTAGTCGAGGTATTCTTTCAAGATACAAAAGTACACACAGGTGAATGAACACCTGTC
Source organism: Epimenia babai (assembly GCA_011762755.2). Taxonomy (NCBI): domain Eukaryota; kingdom Metazoa; phylum Mollusca; class Solenogastres; order Cavibelonia; family Epimeniidae; genus Epimenia; species Epimenia babai. Next base: position 2,543 of record WURV02098105.1, on the reverse strand, counting down.
AGCAATAAAAAAATATATATATATATATGCTACTAACGTAAACCACAAATTTGTGAGGAGTCTTTGATTGACATGTTATTGGGAGGGCACTAAAAATGAAATAGAATTCCATTCCATTTCACTTAATGATGGTGTTAGGCTATGATATAACTTGAATGTATTTTTATCATGTTATGTGTAATAATATTTATTTCATTTCATTTAACTGTTGTGTTAGGCAATGATTTACTTATATTTACTTACTATTGTGTTATACAATATAATCAGTTATCACACGAAATGTATATAGGTGCCTTAGAGACATACTAGTTATTAGGGCACCTCCCAAACAAATGTATTATTATTATTATTATTAAGGAAATAGTGAAGATCAATATATGCTTCACCTGTAACTCGATATAAAAGTCTGTATAAATTCCAAACGGGACACGAGGAACAAGAAACAATTTTGGTTAAGTGCTATAGATGAACCACTGTACATATTAAACATTTGTAAACTTTCTTTTATACGTTTGATATACCAAGGAATTAATTTAACTACGTAATACATTTAACAATAACTATTACGGTTTGTGGGTGCCAGTTCAAGAAAAATCCACTGGAAGTAATGAAAGAGTCTTTACAATTGATCAGAATTTAATGTATTAATCATGTAACAAGAAAATGATGAAATTTTAACCAATTATACGAAATATTCACTGTATAGTGTAGATGATACATCAGTTGAATAAAGCAATTTGTGTATTAGTCTGAATATAACCTTCCGTGATTCACAAAATTTCATAAAGAACAATCGTACAAAAAAGGAGATAAATAAATTATTAAGGCTAGTATGAGTGTCAATGCTACCTATATTCAATGTATAGTTGGAGAGAAAAGCACAGAAAAAACCCATACCTCTGATGGGTACCATCAGAGATGTAGGTGTTTTCTGTGCATTTCTCTCCACCTATACAAAGAACCTCAATGGCTACCCCCATTAACATCAAGTCAATGTATATGGTCCCATATCACAAACCAAGTCATATTTATACGTATACAGGGGTATGATCTCCTAATCAGTTAGCGTAGTAGTTAGAGCATTTGCTTTCAATTAGAGGACCCTGGTTCAATTCCCACACTGTCCAGTTTATTATCTGTGGCGTTTTTTGGGCAGACCACTGTGCCCTGTGTGGGTCTGGATAGCCCTTGCAGTGTGGTTCTGTAAAGGCTTGCTGTTTCCTTCTGACGTGGCTATGCCTCAGATGCCCTATGAATGGTATCTATGTCGCTTACCTTGTGTAGATATTTGGAACCAGTGGTGTGAATGACAGGTCAATAGTCTGCCTAGACTGGGTAGGTTTTTCAAAGTATGTGCTTTCCCCCACCGCTTTATAAGAAAAGCTAATCAATTGTTTTAGCTAAAATTTATAGGCTAGCTTTGAAAAAGGCTAAGGATGGCCTAGCAACAATTACTTTGTTAATCTGCTTATTCGTAACTATCTGATGATTCCCAAAACTTGTGTGAGCAAGTGAGAAAACAACAAACTTATGATCAATGCTACGAAGATCTTATATCCCAATTCTATATACAATTACTGTACATCAAAATCAAATAAAAGTGGCGTAAAGTTAAGTAATTCATCTATTCGTATTCACCTCATTAAGAAATTTTGTACGAGTAAGCGGTTCTTTTTGATATTAGATTTTCCCCCGACATGAGGAAAGTTAAAAATTATGACATCGAATTGTTGGCGGCGAAATCCAATGTGGCTCTCGAGTTGACATGCATCGATATTGAGTAACACTTGAACACCTTAACATACAATGTGTTACAGTCAATGATACTGAGTAACACTTGAACACCTTAACATACAATGTGTTACAGTCAATGATATTGAGTAACACTTGAAGGCCTTATCATAAAATATGTTAAGGTGAACGATATTGAGGAATACTTGAACACATTCAAATACAATGTGTAACAGTCAATGATATTGAGTAACACTTGAACACCCTAACAATCTGTTACAGTCAACAATATTGAGTAACACTTGAACACCTTAACAATGTGTTACAGTCATCAATATTGAGAAATACTTGAACAGCTTAAAATACAATTTGCTACAGTCGACGATATTTAGTAACACATGAACACCTTAAAATACAATGTGTTACTGTTAACAATAATGCATATTTGGTCTTTCTCTACCCCATTACACTATAATTATGGCTGTATGTATAAAAACCCAAGAATTACAATCAACTCCGACATAAATCAACAGGGAGTTAAGTTGAACAGGGGATAAGTCAACTCTGTTAAACTTAAATTAATTCATAGTTATCATATGCTTGGGTGAATGTGTCAAAGTTGACATGGGTCTGTGTGATTGACTGTCAACTAGTTTTCTGAGTTGGTATATGGTCAACTTGGTTCATGACCACTGCAGTTAGTCGAGTGGTAGGAACACCGGACTCGTAACCGAGAGGTTGCGGGTTCGAAACTTCCCACCAGTCGACTTTTCTGCGGTGATCCTCAGCAAGTCATTTATCCCCGATTGCTG
>WURV02097994.1:0-20144 GCA_011762755.2 Epimenia babai | reverse complement strand
CAATTGCAAAATACGCAATATAAAGCTGTGTTACATAAAAACAATCGCAACATATGCAATATAAAGGTGTGTAACATGAAAACAATCACAACATACGCAATATAAAGCACGGTAATATGAAAACAATCGCGACATACACAATATAAAGCTATGTACCATAAAAATAATCGCGACATACGGAATATAGAGCTGTTTAACATAAAAACAATCCCAATATACGCAATATGAAGCTGTGTTACATAAAAACAATCGCAACATATGCAATATAAAGCTATGTACCATAAAAATAATCGCCACATACAGAATATAAAGCTGTGTAACATAAAAACAATTGCAACATACACAATATAAAGCTGTGTTACATAAAAACAATTGCAACATACACAATATAAATCTGTGTAACATAAATACAATTGCAACATACACTATAGAAATCTGTGTCACATAAAAGCAATCACAACATCCACAATATAAAGCTGTGTAACATAAAAACAATTGCAAAATACGCAATATAAAGCTGTGTAACATAAAAACAATTGCAAAATACGCAATATAAAGCTGTGTTACATAAAAACAATCGCAACATATGCAATATAAAGGTGTGTAACATAAAAACAATCACAACATACGCAATATAAAGCTCGGTAACATAAAAACAATTGCAACATTCAAAATATAAAGCTATGTACCATAAAACTAATCGCGACATACAAAATATAGAGCTGTTCAACATAAAAACAATCGCAATCGCAACATCCACAATATGAAGCTGTGTAACATAAAAATAATCGCAACATACGGAATATAAGGCTGTGTAACATGAAATATAAACAATATATACCTTGTAACATTAAAATAATCGCAGCATACACAAGATAAAACTGTGTACTATAAAAAACAATCGCAACCTACACAATATAAGGCTGTGTAACACAAAACAATGGCAACATATGCAATACATAGATGTGTGACATAAAAACAATCGCAACATACGCAATATAAAGCTGTGTGACATAAATACAATTGCAACATACACAATATGAAGCTGTTTAACATAAAATAATCGTAACATGCAATATAAAGCTGTGTAACATAAAAATAATCGTGACATACGGAATTTGGAGCTGTTTAACATAAAAACAATCGCAACATACACAATATAAAGCTGTATAACATAAAAACAATCGCAACATACACAATATAGGGCTGTGTAACACAAAACAATGGCAACCTACACAATATATAGCTGTGTAACAAAAAACAATCGCAACATATGCAATTTAAAGCTGTGTAACATAAAAACAATCGCAATCTATGCAATATAAGGCTGTGTAACACAAAACAATGGCAACATACGCAATATATAGCTGTGTAACATAAAAACAATCGCAACATACGCAATATAAAGCTGTGTAACATAAAAACAATTGCAACATACACTATATAAAGCTGTGTCACATAAAAACAAGCGCAACATACACAATATAAAGCTCTGTAATATAAAAACAATCACAACATACTCAAGATAAAGCTGTGTTACATAAAAACAATCGCAGCATACATAATACAAAGCTGTGTAACATAAAAACAATTGCAACATACGCAATATAAAGTTGTTTAACATAAAAACAATCGCAACATACACAATATTAAGCTGTGTAACATGAAATAATCGCAACATACTCAATATAAAGCTGTGTAACATAAAAATAATCGCAACATACATAATATAAAGCTGTGTAACATAAAAACAATCGCAATATAAAGCTGTGTCACATAAAAACAAGCGCAACATACTCAAGATAAAGCTGTGTTACATAAAAATAATTGCAACATACTCGATATAAAGCTGTTTAACATAAAAACAATTGCAACATACACAATATAAAGCTGTGTAACATAAAAACAATCGCAACATACACAATATGAAGCTGTGTAACATAAAAATAATCGCAACATACGGAATATTAAGCTATGCAACATAAAAATAATCGCAGCATACACAATATAAAACTGTGTACCATAAAAACACTCGCAACCTACACAATATAAAACTGTTTAACAAAAACAATCGCAACATACACAATATAAGGCTGTGTAACATAAAAATAATCGTGACATACAGAATATAAAGCTCTGTAATAGTAAAACAATCGCAATATACACAATAAAAAGCTGTGTAACAAAACGACGATCGCAACCTACACAATATAAAGGTGTGTAACATAAAAATAATCGCAACATACATGATATGAAGCTGTGTAACATAAAAACAATCTCAATATACCTCAGTATGAAGCTGTGTAACATAAAAATAATCGCAACATACTCGATATAAAGCTGTTTAACATAAAAACAATTGCAACATACGCAATATAAAGCTGTGTAACATAAAAACAATCGCAACATACACAATATAAACCTGTGTAACATAAAAATAATCGCAACATACTCAATATAAAGTTGTGTAACATAAAAACAATCCCAACTTTCACAGTATAAAGCTGTGAAATATAAGAACAATCAAGTCTATTAACCGCAGTTTTTGCAGTAAGTCATTCTGTAGAGTATACCTGTATACTCTCTCGTATACTAATTTAACCCGTGTTCTGGTATATTAATTCATGTGATCTGAATTCATTAAGAATGCTATTGCAGAATACAGTGTAGCAACATGAGATTTGGCGTAGGTAATTTGTGCAATCTGCAGACGATCCAGGTAATTCAGAGGCAACTCTTTTGTCCAAATTTGTTTGTTTTTATTTCGGGAGGGTATTTGCAAAAGTGCTCTTGACTATAGTCCACACCACATCCGCAAGTCCGAATACCATCCCGTACCCTATGCAGTCCAGCAAAGTAGTGTTATCGGTCCCCTTCTTTTCTTCACCACCGCTCCCTCCGCAGAATATTGAACAACTCCCGATCTAGTACAAATTCTGTGCTGATGACATGCAACCTTACCCGTTAACTTTGAGAACCCATCAAAACTCTCGACGTAGCTCAACCATTTGCCAATTTTCCGTAAACTCGCATATATTTTTTCACTAATATTAATTGTGTGATAATTCTTCAATTATGCCTTTCAGGTTATGATAATATTTGTAAAATGTCGCCGACATCATTTTTTCATTATTGACCAAGGCAGTGGCTTATTAAAAAGCAGTGAAAATAAAACTGCATATTATTATTCAATTATAAAGTAGCACCAAATCCTCGCCTTTTCCCTTTTTTATTATTACCTGCATAATTTCAGAATCAATAAAATTTTAAAGTAAGCCTAATGGATGGAAACTGTTTTAATGGCGGTGGTAGTAGGTATCTCACAAATTCCAAATATATCGATTGTATGGATACTCTTACACGATCCTTAGTTTTACTTTCAACTGTCCTTCTGTATTTATATAGCGAGAAACTGTGTGATTAAATACGACAATGTCATCCTGCGAATTTGAATGTGAACTTTCATTGTAGTGAATGGCACAGTTACGTATAGCAATAATGCTTTATAATAATGCTATATAATGCTGGTCTATTTAAACTCCCTGAGGAACTGGGATCTAGTCAATGGAGAGCCAATCACATTAGGGACCGCGTTGTCATGATAGTGGCAGAGCGCACAAGTCATGCTGATGCCTTCTGGAGTCATGGAGGAATATGAGGAAGGTAAGGAGATGAGATGGATTACTGGTTCTGTGTGGATGAAGACATGAAAATACAAGGATGTGGACAAGGCGATAAATACAGACTGGTGCAGTATGGAACATGGATGAATCATGGATTATTGAGAGCACTTTCTCCGACACATATCCGAGATCCATCGTATAAATTCAGCTCTACCCAACACATCATTCCACCCACATCCCTGTCATCCGTTAAACTGCCTATTAAATATATTATTATATTTTTTATTCTTCATTGTTGATTTAGGGTATAGCTAAGCGCATTTTTTTAGTATTTGATGTCATAATTTGAATGGGCAAAATATGCTTATAACTGTTGCTAATACTGTTGATTTGCAAACTAACTCACTGAAATAGAAGTGAAGGTGTCACGGCAGGCAGATTGCACAAAGTACCTGTGCCCAATTGTGATTCAACGACAGTGACTCAAATAACAAATACATGTGTTTAAAAATAATGATATATGTCTATAATATATAGACATATTTATGTTGATACCTATACATGTCTGAAGTCTATACATAACAAGCATATACACAGGTCTACACACAATGAACATATATACATACATGTTCTATATATATATATAAATCTATACTTCATGCGTGTATACACCTATACATACAACAGATTCGCCTTTCTTCTGACACAGCCCCGTCAATGATGCTGAATAACAAAGGATACATCAATGTATATTTCATTTACATACAAAATAAGGTGGTTAGGTGAGTTAATCTAATGAGTAAGTCAAAGAAAAAAACACGTTTTATTTCCTGAGCAGTATGGTGTTCTTATGAAAGCTTGCAATAAATGTTTATTATGTATAAAATAACAACATCTCCTAGTTGTACAGTTGCTCCACCCCTTCCACGATATGCCCTACCCCTATTATTATCTGACATTATTTATATAGCTTGTATTTTACCCACAAATCAATCCTAAACAACTGAGTGCCAGATTGTTTTATATGACAAGCATTACATCGGGTTATTTCTGTATTCAGTTAGACATGAGCTAATATGTATGTGTGTAAAATGTACAAAATTAGTCAACTTCAATCAGCCTGTTTAGAAAGCTAGCCGATATTATGGCATTGTGAATAGGCCTCATGTATTTTACAACAATAAAAATCAGCTCGTAACAGATTTGTCAAAGAGGCTAAGTATACCATTGGGGCTGGTAGCGGGGTATAACCGGTGAAGAGCCTTGGTATTTTCACCAAAAAGAGCCTGACATGGCTGTTTGAGATGCTCTCTAGCTGGTTTCTATGGCAATATCTATTCTCTCCATTATCTCGTTTTTAATAATAACTATCAAAGATTTAGCAGAGCGTGTGACATATGTAGGCTGCAGAGGTAAAAAGAAGTAAGGTAAAGGTAAAATCCAACATTTATATCTCAGACGTGGTTTACAATGAAATGTTTTGGGCAGCTATTCAGTGCATATACAATATGTTCGATATTCGCATATCACCCTGCCAAGGATAATATAGAGCGTCTACCCATTTTGGATACAGATTTACTTCAGCAATCAGGGATAAATGACTTGCTTAGGATCATCGTAGAAACATCAACTGGTGGGCGGTTTCGAACCCGCAACCTTTCAGTTACGAGTCCGGTGCTCCTACCACTTGACTAATTGCTTCCCCTGCTGTCTGTAGACGTTTGGATCCAGTGACGTAAATACACAAAGGTCAACTCTCTGCCAAGACTCGGTAGCATTCACAACGGTGCTTTCTCTACCCTCATAACTCAATAACTTCCTATACCCTCGATAACAGCTCAGAAACAAATGGAATGCCTAGGGAGAAACCTATTGTTATATACATACACAAGCCTATTTTTTGGTTCTATCAAGGCTAGTAATAATGAAAAAACTAGGAAAAAACACTAAAATTACTGAAGTTGCTTGACTGACTTGCTTCCTGAATTTTTATTTCTACTACCTGGATTGTCACCGGTAAAAGTAACAACTGAGCATTCAGGAGAGAAGCCATATCTGTCTACAAAGTACTTGGCTATTGGCTCCTGCAATGAAAAAAAATCAATATAATAAAAATAATAATCGCGACTTCGTATTTGATGGAGACCATATCGATATATATATATATAAAACATAACAATCAGCAATGATGCCATGTACATGAACCTATAGATAAGAGTCATGAAGAGGTCTTGACACGTGAAACAATATACATATATCTGTAACTAAAAATGGATAATAACGCACAATAGTTAACAATTCATAGATTCATGCACGTGAGCACGCATGCATGCACATACATACATACATACATACAGCATGTCAGGTTCCCATGTACAAATCTAAATTGGTCAAAACAGAGATAAAATCTTGCCATAAGGCTCGTCTCTACAGATATAACTGCCAGATTACTTACCTCTACAGCAGAAGGTTTAAAGAATTATTTTTTATTGGTTTTGGTGAACTGTATGACACGATTAGTATGAGTGATTTATAATGAATTTTTTAAGAAATGAATGAAAGAAGTGAAAAGAATGGTCTTACGGCGGTTTTGTCTGTGACCGGGCCCAATTTCTCACGCAGTCCCGGAGCACATGCCTGGAGTAGAGATGGGTCGTGTTCATGGGAAAAACCACATAGATCGGTTTAAATACATGAAAAAGGCTATACATTTAATAATAAATACGATAAATTGATGGCAATTTATGAGGTACAAACAGAAGATGTGACAAGTGTGAGGAAGATAAAAGAGGAGTGACGTTTCAGGTTTTACAGGAAAATGACTCATTCAGCATGGGGGTTGGCATCGGCTAAAAATCTACGGACAAGGCCTCAAGAGAATAAAGTACAACCGTGACATCCAAAAGAATCCAGGGAAACAGGCGATTGAAAAGACTAGCGAGAGACTAGGGAGAGACTAGAGAGAGACTAGAGAGAGACTAGGGAGAGACTAGGGAGAGACTAGGGAGAGACTAGAGAGAGACGAGAGACTAGAGAGAGACTAGAGACGAGCAAGAGACTCGCGAGAGACTAGGGAGGGACTAGAGTGAGACTATAGAGAGACTAGGGGGAGACTAGGGAGAGACTAAAGAGTGACTAGAGAGAAACTAGAGAGAAACTGGAGACTAGCGAGAGACTAGGGAGAGACTAGGGCGAGACTAGGGCGAGACTAGGGAGAGACTAGAGAGAGACTAGAAAGAAACTAGAGACTAGCGAGAGACTAGCGAGAGACTAGGGAGAGACTAGAGAGAGACTAGAAAGAGACTAGAAAGAGACTAGGGAGAGACTAGGGAGAGACTACGGAGAGACTAGAGAGAGACTAGAGAGAAACTAGAGACTAGCGAGAGACTAGCGAGAGACTAGGGAGAGACTAGAGGGAGACTAGGGAGAGACTAGAGAGAGACTAGAGAGAGACTAGGGAGAGACTAGAGAGAGACTAGAGAGAGATGAGAGAGACTAGAGATAATAGAGACATCCTAGAGAGAATAGAGACAGACTAGAGAGAGAGACTAAAAATCTCAGTGACGAAACATTAAAGACTCGAATCAGCCATGAAGAATGAAGCGCGTCCAAGGTTACACACACTGTACTCCAGTACTCCTGTACTCCGCTAGTTAGGTATACACAACAAGTAAACAGGGTCCACTGTCAGTTCTCCAGTTACAGCTATCTGCATCATTGGGATTATAAGATATTTGCAGTTTATTATTGAATCGCGATCAAGATGAATTCCTTACTCAATAATGGTAGTCAAAGTTTGAATAAAAGTGCGCGGAAACTTCTTCTCATCCCCTTTGACGGTGCTGATTGCCGTTTCTCATAGTAAAAGTACCGGCTATTTCAACAACACAGCCACTTTCAGAGAATATACAGCAATGTACATATAGTATACAATTTAGTATAATATTCGAACTAAACCAGACTGCATTGAGGTATAATGTTAAATCAGTGAGGCCACTCACAGTCCCGACAATACATCTCCATAGACACTACCGTTAGTTGATACGACTTCCTGTATTTGGTAGTAATAATTGTAGTATAATTATAAAGTAGGCCACAGAGTGAGACTCTGTAATATACTTTGAGAAACTAGTGACTGGTGTAGTGATGTAGTCACTGGAGCTGAATTTCCTCGAAATATACCAAATATGGCCACAGGCCATACTTCTTAAAACAAGGGGCAGTAATTGGCACAGACAACAGATGCTCCTCATAGATGAAATATATTCATCATCTTACTCATGTATATGATCATCTAGTTATGTCTGTTCATACAAAACTGAGCACGTACATTGAGACAGTCTGTCGACCAATCGTGTGCTTTGATGTCCAACAAATTCATCCCCGAACCGTCACTCAAATCTATGCTTGCGTATCGACCAATGAAAATGCTTGTGCCGAAGCTACTGACCAGTGAAATTCTCTGAAATCAAGAACAACATGATAGTTCTTTCAGTTTAATGTTTAATTTACAATGATGTATATCAACATGTCAACATGGGTTTTTAAGATTCAAATATTACAAGTATGTATGGGAAGATAATAAAAAGGAAAAGGCAGAGTTTTAGCATTACTTTATATAACGCAGCCATCTCGATGTTGTTATAGATGGAGTAGTTACCTGGGTGTTGTTATATACGCAGTAGCTACCTAGGTGTTGTTATATATGGAGTAGCTACTTCAGTGTTGTTATATATGGAGTAGCTACCTCGGTGTTGTTATATAGGCAGTAGCTACCTCGGTGTTGTTATATAGGGAGTAGCTACTTCAGTGTTGTTATAGATAGAGTAGCTACCTCAGTGTTGTTATATACGCAGTAGCTACCTCGGTATTGTTATATAGAGAGTAGCTACTTCAGTGTTGTTATATACGCAGTAGCTACCTCGGTGTTGTTATATCCGCAGTAGCTACCTCGGTGTTTTATATATAGAGTGGCTACTTCAGTGTTGTTATATATGGAGTAGCTACCTCGGTGTTGTTATATACGCAGTAGCTACCTCGGTGTTGTTATATACGCAGTAGCTACCTCGGTGTTGTTATATATAGAGTGGTTACTTCAGTGTTGTTATATACGGAGTAGCTACCTCGGTGTTGTTATATACGCAGTAGCTACCTCGGTGTTGTTATATATAGAGTGGCTACTTCAGTGTTGTTATATACGCAGTAGCCACCTCGGTGTTGTTATATATAGAGTGGCTACTTCGGTGTTGTTATATACGGAGTAGCTACCTCGGTGTTGTTATATATAGAGTGGCTACTTCGGTGTTGTTATATACGGAGTAGCTACCTTGCTATGTTATATTTAGATATTTAGAAGAAGTAGTTACCTGGCTGTTCTTATAAATGGAGTGTTTACCTCGGTATTGTTATAGATGTAACGGCTGCGTTGGTGTTGTTATAGATGGAGTAGCTAGCTCAGTCTTGGTATAGATGGAGTTACTATCTCTGTGTTGTTATTGATAAAGTAGGTATCTTAGTGTTATCGATAAAGTAGCTACCTCTGTGTTGTTATTGATAAAGTAGCTACATAAGTGTTGTTATCGATAAAGTAGTTACTTCTGTGTTGTTATTGATAAAGTAGCTACCTCTGTGTTGTTAGTGATAAAGTAGCTACCTCTGTGTTGTTATAGGCGTTCAGGTTGGAGGCGAAGATCTTAGCTATCTGGTTGCCCGTGAATCTCTCGTATGCTCGTGACCCGGTGATCTGGGCCAGTTTCTGACAAATACAGTGTTCGACAAAAAGCTTATAAAGAGGTTTCCAAATAAGAATCATAAATTGGATGAAAGAATAGATCGCGCTGAACAGGTAAACAGTGAGTCATTAACAATTGAGGAATAGATCTTCATGAACAGGTACACAATGAGTCATCGTGGACAAGTCAAGAATAGATCATCATGAACAAGTAAACAATGAGTCATCGTGGACAAGTGAAGAATAGATCATCATGAACAAGTAAACACTGAGCCATCATGGACAACTGAAGAATAGATCATCATGAACAAGTAAACAATGAGTCATCATGGACAAGTGAAGAATAGATCATCATGAACAGGTACACAATGAGTCATCATGGACAAGTGAAGAATAGATCAATAAATAAGAGGGAGGGCAGACAAAATACACTGGCATAATGGCGAGATTGGAACCATGGCGCACACTTGGAATCACTCGCTGTTAATATCGATTTGAATTGCTCCAGTAACAATCTAACCAACTGTGCCATAAAAAGAACTATACACGTGATATAATCATAGGACAGAATTACTATTGATAAAGAGAATATCTTAACAGCTGCGTGTTCTCATAACGAGTGTTAAACATCTAATTAGGCAGGCTAGAGTCTGCCCCTATAGCTCAGCTAGTAGTGCGCCAGACCAGTTATCGGGAGGTCATCGTTTTGAGTCCCACCACAGGTAGAGGTGTTTTTCTGTGTATTTAGCGTTACGTTAATATAGTAAACGCATCAAAAATCAACCATTCAATTTATAGTCTACCCTGCTTGTTACAAATATATGTATATAATGCCACCAAGCAAGAGATTTTAAAACTTTCTCTACCTGTCTGATCTAAAAGACATTAAACTCAATGAATTTAATCACGCGACTCTGAGGCGTACAAAATTTGTCCACTTAGAATGCCCAAATATTCACCGTTAAACATCTTACAATCTGGTAGCTACTATGCCTATATGGAATTGGCTGACTTAGAGTTCGCTGAATTGCTTTATTGCGATATCAGTAGGAACATTCTAGAAACCGGTACATTAAAAGAAAAGCCTGAATTTCAATCAAAACTGAATAAGGTGTCCATCAAGTAAGGCACGAGTCTAACGGTATGCATGCCTACCTGTGCCCCTCCCACTGATGCCTCGAGTTGTCCACACTGTGGGGTAGTGCTCGCATCCATCCAAATTGGAGAGTCAGACACTGAGAAACTATCCTATAAGACAAATATACTTTCTATTGTGTTAGAAAATATAATTACTTATTACACAAAATGTATATAGGCGCTTCAGAGATATATTATTATTATTATCTATAGTTTAAAGTGTCGTAGGCATCATCTTGTCGCAATGACTAAGGGATAATATGGCACTTAAACTAAATAGTGCGACGGCAATCATGCAGACTCAGACACTGTGAAACTATCCTAGAAGACAAATAGTGCGACAGCAATCATGCAGACTCAGACACTGTGAAACTATCCTATAAGACAAATAGTGCAATGGCAATCATGCAGACTCAGACACTGTGAAACTATCCTATAAGACAAATAGTGCGACGGCAATCATGCAGACTCAGACACTGTGAAACTATCCTATAAGACAGATCATACAATGGCAATCATGCAGACTCAGACACTGTGAAACTATCCTATAAGACAAATAGTGCAATGGCAATCATGCAGACACTGAGAAGCAATGCTGGAACATGAATTATTCAGATAATGGAGGATCACACACTGATCAATGATTCTGAAGCACAGATTGTGCAGGGTTACCTACTGAGAGATGATCCTGTAAGACTAATTATGCAGGGTCATCCATTGCGAAATGATCTTATATCACTAATTATGCAGACACTGTGGGTCAGACACTGAGATATGATCCTTTAACGCATTTATAGCTTTAAATACTCAAGTGATGAAAATTGATTAAAAATTAGTTTTAATGATATATACGAATATGCAGACAATATTACATACCTTTTATGCACTTGATTCTATAGAATGGAATATAAGCGATAGGAATCGATAAAGTAGGGTTCACCGTAAAGTATGTGGTTACCTTAAGTTGATGAGCCAAAGATTGTGTCGGGTCAAGGTCAGAAAGTATGGTCTCAGCTCCGTGTCTCCAATATACACTACCATGTTGCTGGGTGCAGATGGCATAAATATAGGAGTTGCCCAAAAAGTTCATAAAGCAGTAGGAAACAAGAGGCATCAAGACGCTCACCTGCAAAAAGATAAAAAAAGAGAAAAAGACAAAACAAGAAGGCAAGGAGGCCATCTTGATATTAGAGCGAGAAGACAACCAGGAGACTGCGTGACATCAAAAACAAGAGGCCAAAGAGACCCGACAATACCCATTAGGATACTGAAATAAGAAAATACAGATTTATGGAAAAAACCTAGACTGAAATAACATCTAATTGCCATAATAGAGATGCCGACCTTCGCACTAAGCAGACATGGAGATAAAGATTTTCAGATAAAAAAGTTGATACAAATTAACCCCCTTTGCTCCCATGACGAGATGCTAAGCAAATCTAAAAGATACTAACCCAAGGACAATATCTGCTAAGTAGCAGACCTTTGCAACAAGCGGTTCTTCAGAAGATTTTTTAAGAAAAAAAATACGAACATCGGCACAAGTTACTTCCCCTAGTTGTGATGACAATACTATGAACATATCTAGAAGAGATCATCCCTAGGACATTATCTCTGCCAAATGGCAGACCTCTGCAATAAGCAGTTCTTGAGGTTTTTTAAGAAAATGTTAACATCGGACGTATGAACCGACAGACAGATGGACGGACGACGAACAACCTCCGATCAGAAAAGCTAACCGAGCATAAGCACAAGTGAGCTACAAAGTAACAAAGATATAAGATAGAATGGTAATTTTTTTTTAAATATCTATGTACTATACACACCAAGAATAAGTGCATCATCGCTATTCATGGACAAGGTGTTAGAGCAGTGATATTTCTTGCAAGAAGTCTATGGCTAAATGGTTCAGATCAAGGAGATAATTCATTCCGCATGTTTATCTCATGGATACTTATATTTGAGATTAACAGAATAATCGAGTGTTGCAAATACTACAAAAGATATGCATTTAACTGAGTGATATGGAAATATTTCAGAAGGTAAAATTAATTTTAACACATTGTAAGTATGCCATATATTACTATCATTAATAAAGTAGCATAGAAAACTATATATTTAGTTATATTTATTTATTTATTTATTAGTATTAAGGGCAAATTTTGAGCCACATTCTAATATTTTACTGTCATCTGGGGACCTTTACCTGACCTGAGCCTGACAATGCAACGACCTGAGAGAAGTCAAAGCCTGAGAGCCGCATTCGTTCCAGACACAAGTCTATCGCCTGAAATCATGCATAATTCAGTGAAAACAGTCACCATCAATGCGAAGTCATAATATAATCTCAAAACAAGTTTGCAGATAATTTTTATATAAATTAGCCTGCAGCAACCACGGCAACAGAAGAAACGATCTATGTTTATATCTGGTGACTCCAGGTAGAAGTTATACAGTAGACCACTGGCTCGGTACAGAGCATAAAAAGGCAAGGTTAAGTGCGACCGCATTAATGGTAGCAAAGGTCAGCCACTGAAAATATCATTTACCTGACTACACCCTCATTAAGGTTATTGTCTTACTTATGTCATTCGTGATATATTATATACATATAAAGCGATGCATCAAGAAAATGGAAGTACATCAACACAAAATACCACGAATTTTTAACTATATTTGCAAACTGCAGAACAAAAACCTTTGTCTTGTTTTTCAAAGATTTAATGCATATCACAGTATCGTGATTTTTGTATTAAATTATTATTGATGTTATCATTGAAACTATCAATTTCAAGAGATACAAAATTAATACACTCCAGAGGCATATGATTTTATTTGTGTATAATTATCTCAATGGTAAAATACCTCAAGCCACATGAGGACAGGTGCTGTCACAGTCATCTGATCAGCATGGATATGCACACCATCTTGTGTCCTACAATAAACCCAATTAATAAATCAAAAAGAGTAAGTGGGATCTAGGGATACCAAAAGCGGTTACAGCACTTTTTATGACACTGTCTACTCTGCCTGGCTCCATAGAGCGGTGCGTATCTAATTAAGGACGATTTATTTAATTCATGTCGTTTGCATTTTTGCAATCCAGTCAATCCACAAATCCTTTAAGAATAAAAGTGCAATATTTTAGCAATTTTCGGCTATTACTCATTAACTAATTGTTGACGAACGCATTATTAGTAACGAGACTCAACGAACCTATAATGTGGGAGATCGTCGACATATTTCACAGCACTTTCATGAACAACACACAGCGTGCTGTCCACACAAATACACTTCACCTAAACGAATAGCAAAGAACACTTAAAAATCAACGGGTTTACTGTGAAAATCACCCAGAGAATAAGTAGATATTGTATACAGTATTGACAGAATCTCGAAGAATAACCAAACAGAATGACTTTCGGTTTCAGTTTAAGAGTGGATGAAATTGAAGATATTTGAGATCATAAATAATTATGTAATTCGTCCAAAAAACTTCGAAAATAGTAGTAGCAATTGAATTGAGAACGAAGGTGCTTGTTGATAGAGAACCTGTTGGGTGCTTATGTCAAGACCAAGAAATAACTTTTCAGCAGCTCTAGCAGACATTTTTACACGCATGGACGAAAAGATGGGCGTTTCTGTGTAGGGGAGATAATTTGTACATAGTGACCTTCACCTTAAGGAGTGTTTCATATAGGGGGAGACGATTTTAACCTTCACCTTAAGTTCTTAACGTTCCTTTACCAAACTAGGAAGTAATCTCGATTACCAAAGGAGTATCTAAAGTAAAAGTAATAGAGTTAAATACCCATTCAGTTATATTCCTTTTAATTCTATAGTAACTCTTGTGTGACTGCAAGCCGCGAATTGCGCAATTATGGCATCTAAACAATGGAAAAAGGCGATTGAAGAAAACAGAGAAACAATTAATCCAGAGTTGGATCTTGTTGACAGGGGAATATCAAATCTTCTAGACGTCCCAGGATTGTGTTAGTATCATTACTTTATTGTGTAGTATGTTAGCAGATTATTGTATATTGCACAGAATAATTTACATTAATCGTGTCGCTTATTGCGTCCACTGTATTGTATACTAATTGTGCTCACTGTATATTGTAGATTGATTGTGTAAACAGCTTATTGTATATTGATTGATTCACTGGTGTAAAGAGTATATTTAATATTATATAGGTAGTTTATTTTATTGTTTTCAGTCAGCCTCGGTCACTTGACGCGATTGTCAATGGCTCACAACAAAATCACGAGTAAGTGACTAATCATAATAGTTGTTATTTATCAACTAGAAACTTTAAATATCTCCATGCATATGGTGATGTAGTATAATTATATAATGTGTTATAGTTTATAATTGTTATATGTTGTTTATAGTATAATTTCAATGTTATATCCGGATGTAGTAAGTACAGTTATTTTTGTTAATGTACTAGACATTATAGTCCTGTATGTATTCATTATTAATAAATAATGATGACATTCATTCATTTTAGGTGTACCACCAAATGTGGCTGATCTAACGAACCTTGAAATTCTCAACTTGTTCAACAACCACATTGAGGTAATACACTGATATCGTACATCTGATGTAGAACAAAAATATTTATTGGGGTAAATAAAATCCTCTCTCTCAGTTGCATCATCGAACGATTTACTATTTTTCCCAAATAAATTTCATAAACAAATTTCACACTATCATAATAAATCTTTATAAATTTTATTTCTTTGCTGGAACATATAGAGCGCTTAGCTGTTTGCAATATTTCTTATACGGGAAAGAAAGGGGGAACTACTATTTTGTAATTTGTAATAGAGATAAATGCATACTTATGCATTCTTGAGATTATCCCCTGAGGAAGTTTACTTAATATGAATGGTATTCATTGCATTTATTATGCCACAGTAATTATTGTATGTGTGTTTAGATATACTGTATTTGTTATTTTGTATTTCATTATGAAATAGTCAATAGATTTAAATACATGAATCAATCTTAATATACACAATATACACCTTATCGACTCTGGAGTAAGTAACGTACATAGTACTAAATAAAAGCAGGTTTCATTTAATGGAGCTTCAAATTATTGATTTATAAATGTTTGGTGAATGTGACAGGAGCTGCCCACAACACTCAGCAGTATGCCAAAACTGAGGATACTTAATCTGGGGTAGGTATTTACAAAAAGTTTTTTTAAATAACTTAAAAACACATGTCGTTGTGTGATAAGACATTGGTACAACATGAAATGAATGAAATTTATTTGTGTAGAGTGGACTAATTAGCAGAGCTGTCAAACACACTTTGACTATCCCATATATTTTGTATACTTTTATAATAGTGATGGGCATTGTTTTGTGAGACCAGTTTAACAGTCCCATCCTGTGCTCATAGGTTAACTACAACATTTATAGACTCCAAGAATCAGCCAATGAAGGTTCTAGAAAGCGGGTTAGAACAGATGTCTCTGGTAGTTATTTAGTGCATATTACATTACCCTGACATTCAGATATCAGAATTTCTGGCTAACTTTACAGATTTCACACTCATTGGCCAAACTTCGTTTAAAAGTTTTTATTAAATGGAATGAAATTTTATTGATTTGTAGTGCCCTTGTAACACATAGCTATAATGGACACTTTGCAAATTTACTAAAAACTATAACTAAAATATGGTTTAAAGATACCGCGAAAGAAAACATAATTATTTCCGATAGATGGAACATATACAGAATGATCACAAGAACATGGTAAATGTAATCACAGTGTCAACCATCACAGTCAAAATATAAAATAATGTATATCATAAGAGACTCAAAACATAGATAAAAAAATTACGTATTGTTCCATTATAAGATACACCAGGAGTATACTTAGGTGACTAATTAACTACATTATCAAATAGAACAAGACAGAAAACAATGATAAGACAATTATATAGAGTTACATTATACGATAAACAACGGCGAATACAACAGATAGGACAATTACATAGAGTTACACCAGAACCCATAAAAGTATAGATATAACATGGGAAATTGGATTGTGCATGAAAAAAAGTAATATAACAAGTCATTGTGAACCTAGCAAAAGTATTAGAGAATAGGAAAGATTTTAGTTTGGCTTTAAAAGTATTTACCCCTGTGCATTGTCTGACGTGTAATGGTAGAGAATTAAAGAGAATGGGTGAAGCAACGGTGAAGGCCCGATCACCAAAGTTGACCCTTTTAGAATGTGGTACAGCGAAGAGTGAGTGTTTGACTTTGTCTGGTGGATCTACCAGTGTTTCTTACGGATATTAAGGATTCAAGATATGATGGTGCAGCATTGGTCTGACACTTAAATGTCAAAAGCAAAACTTTGAAAGCAACACGCTGTTCCACAGGCAGGCAGTGTAGTTATTTCTTT
The DNA here is from genome assembly GCA_011762755.2 of Epimenia babai. Taxonomy (NCBI): domain Eukaryota; kingdom Metazoa; phylum Mollusca; class Solenogastres; order Cavibelonia; family Epimeniidae; genus Epimenia; species Epimenia babai. Next base: position 3,227 of record WURV02097994.1, on the reverse strand, counting down.
TTCCTCATTCTTTTCAAACATTTTATGTATCACTTCACTCAGTTGCGATGTTTTTCCGGAATATTCTGTCTCAGTGGTTGGTTGTGTTATGACCACAGAATGAATCGCCTTGACATGTTACCACGGGGATTTGGGACTTGCCCCGTATTAGAGGTACTTGATCTTACTTACAACAATCTCTCGGAGAAATCTCTTCCAGGAAACTTCTTCTGTCTTGGTTAGTTCCTACACTTGGCTTATTTAGTCACACCTGTGGTACCTAATTACAGGTATATTGAATTATAGCTGACTACTAATTAAGTTATGTGCTCAAGAAATCTCAAATTTATTCATGCCTTGGCCAGTAACATCCACCAACCATCATCCATTTCATGTCAAATACCAAGCGATTTACTTTCGGAGACCCACCCACAAACTGCCTCCTTTTCCATGACAACATAGTATTCTAACCTATCTAGTAACCATAACCTATTCTATCACATTCATCTAGCTCGTTTTTAATCCATTCTACCCATTATTGATTCCATGACAACACAAAAACCTTTCCACCCACCTTAATTCATTTTAACACACACTTCAACCCATTCACTAACCATGCTTAGTTCCATGAGAACGCCAATGCCAAATCACATACAACAATTCATTCTATCACACACCTCCACCCATTCACAAACCATCGTTGGTTCCATGAGACCCCTACACTAATGCCAAATCACATACAATTCATTCTATCACACACCTCCACCCATTCACTAACCATCCTTAGTCCAATAAAAGCACCAATGCCAAATCACATACAATTCATTCTATCACACACTTCCACCTATTCACTAAACATCCTTAGTTCCATGAGAATGCCAATGCCAAATCACATACAACAATTCATTCTATCACACACTTCCACTCATTCACTAAACATCCTTGGTTTCATGAAAATGTTAAAACCCACCCACTAACCACTATCTATTCGACCACTAACCATAATCCATTCTATCACACCCATCTAGCCATTCGCTCTCCATTCAACATTCCATGGCTAAACACTATAACCAATCCACTAACCATACTTTGTTTCATCACAAAACACTATAACCAATCCACTAACCATACTTTGTTCCATCACAAAGCACTCGTACATTCACTTTTTATGACTTATCTACTAACCACTCTCCATTCCATTGCATCACACTCAAACCTGTTGACTAACCATAATTTATTCCATGACACTAACTCTCCACTAACCATCACATATGCCTGTGTAAAATCGGTTAATGCAATTATTTCCTCCACAGACACACTGCGGGCCCTCTACTTGGGAGACAATGACTTTGAGAAGCTTCCTCCAGAAATTGGCCAATTTAAGAATTTGCAGATCGTAAGTTATTCATGTAATGTGATCTTTACTGCATACCTGGGTATAAATGGGTAAATATTTTATATCCTTGTTGGTACGTTATTTTATATCATCCTTCATGGGTAGATAATTGTAATCATCCTTCATGGGTAAACATTTATATCCTTCTTTATGGGTATGTAATTGATATCCTTCAAGGTTAGATAATTGATATCCTTAACGGGTAGATAATTGATATCATCCTTCATGGGTAGATAATTGATATCATCCTTCATGGGTAGATAATTGATATCATCCTTCATGGGTAGATAATTGATATTATCCTTCATGGGTAGATGATTGATATCATCCTTCATGGGTAGATAATTGATATTATCCTTCATGGGTAGATGTTTGATATCATCCTTCATGGGTAGATAATTGATGTCTTTCATGGGTACATACGTAATTCATATTATCCTATGGGGTAGATTATTCATAACATTCTACACATGTGATATGCGAGTGTTGATATTGGCAGTCTATATACAGTATTTGACTTTACCTGTTTTACCTAATACTATTATTGTGTTAGATTCATTTTCTTCTCCATCTTTACACTGAATGCTAATTTTTGCTATCTGGCTATATGTGTCCAATTTTCTGAAAAAAAATGGTCACCAGTGGATTAGTATGAAATTTCTGGGGAAGGTTGAAAATGGGCCAATGAAGAAATAATTAAACTTAAAGGGGAATTGGGGTAACCCTCTAGAATCCAGGAATTTTGTAGATTAAATTTTTACAGATTTTTTTACTCAATTTATGATCTGAGCATAAGTTGTGTCTCAGTGACTCGAGGAGTGAAAAGTACAGAAGTACACATTTAATGATGAGTCATTATTGTTGTTGTAGTACTGTTCATGCTGCATAGCTGCTATGGCAGATATCTTAACTTGTGATAATGTCATCGAGGAACCACTGTTAGATCGGAATCTCCAAATCGATCGTTTTCGTAAATCTTACCATTGACGTCATTACGATGTGCATACATCAGATGTGATGTCAAAACGTCGAATTTTAGTTTGTTGCGAGTTAGTCTCAACTAGTTCATTCTCTATCATGATTTTATCAAAACCTTCAGACGTATATTTTTGCGAAATAGTTCATTTGAAAGGATGATCGAAAGTCGGTTCCTCCATGCTATTTTAATAATATAATTTTTGTATTAAAAGTGTAATGTTCTGTCCATCCACTGTCCACACTGTTTTTAATTTACCATAATCAATTCATCCTTAAGTATATATAGTACTGTGTGGTTATCCGTATCTCTTTGTTATTTTAGTTGAGTGTACGCGAGAATGATTTGGTTACCTTGCCTAAAGAGATAGGACAGCTGACTAGACTCAAGGAGCTCCACATTCAGGGTAACAGACTCACTGTTCTCCCTCCAGAACTCGGTGTGTACTTAATGACCTTCAAATTTAGTGTAACAGACTCACAGTCCTCCCTCCAGAAATCGGTATGTACTTAATGACCTTCACATTTAGTGTAACAGACTCGCTGTTCTCCCTCCAGAACTCGGTATGTACTTAATGACCTTCACATTTAGTGTAACAGACTCACTGTTATCCCTCCAGAACTCGGTATGTACTTAATGACCTTCACATTTAGTGTAACAGACTCACTGTTCTCCCTCCAGAACTCGGTATGTACTTAATGACCTTCACATTTAGTGTAACAGACTCACTGTTCTCTCTCCAGAACTCGGTATGTACTTAATGACCTTCACATTTAGTGTAACGGGCTCACTGTTCTCTCTCCAGAACTCGGTATGTACTTAATGACCTTCACATTTAGTGTAACAGACTCACTGTTATCCCTCCAGAACTCGGTA
>WURV02097883.1:0-20152 GCA_011762755.2 Epimenia babai | reverse complement strand
GGATAATATCGAGCATCTACCCATTTTAGAGACGGGTTTACTCCAGCAATCGGGGATAAATGACTTGCTGAGGATCCCCGCAGAAAAGTCGATTGGTGGCAAGTATCGAACCCGCATCCTTCCGGTTACGAGTTCGGTGTTCCTACCACTCGACTAACTGCTTCTCCATTTGTATATGACATTACTATTGCAACACAATTCTGTGACAACAGAGTGCCAAGGGTTAATATAGATAGTCAATGACAGATGGTATTTTTTGTGATTAAAATATTGATTTTAACAATGTATTTAGACAGGTATTGTTACAGGTGGGTCATTTGTCTCGAGCGGATGTTCAGGTAGATCAAACTAACGAGTAACGACTAGTATTCTACAGTATTGTATCAACTATAAACATTTGGCACGCACTATGCCCATTTCTAGAGGTATTTGACAGACAGCCAAAAGCTTTTGTTCGACCATGTTTCGCACTGTTCACTTAATTTTGATATTAAGAAAATCGATTGACTATTTCCTCGTTGGCAGTGGATGAGGTAATAATACAGCTATTATGATTTTTTCGTTGAGGAACTTTTGCGAAAGTAGTCTGTGGGCTGGTTACGGTGCAAGACTGGCAACCGAAAGGTGGGGTTAAAAACCACTCACCCATCAGTCACCTCTACCGCAATGATCCTCAAGTTGCTTAACCCTGATTACTGGAGTACACCCATCCCTGAGTAGCCACCATTGAACGTTCATCATAGACCTTTATTGGCTGATACAGTTTCAGAGTTTGTTAATGTAAAAACGTACGGAATTAATTTATTTAATGTTATCTTTAATCAACTTAATGTTATTTTCATCATACTTAATTATCATCTTGAAGACAGCACGTCTATTATTTAATTAGAAAATCTCATATTTCATTGTCATCTTGAAAACAGCACGTGTATTATTTAAATGGAAAATCTCATTACTTTCAAATGATATGAAGGTTAGTGTTAGCCATATCGGATACTATAAAAAGTGAGGTGAGTTCATTAAAGACTAACTAAGATTGTTATTAACACAAGTTTTTATACAAGTGTACTTCGACAGGAAACCTCGTTAGATATATAGGTCAAGTGTAAACAGGTGAGATTTTGATTGTTGCTTGTCCACTACACTTTCAGGTGTAAATTGCTACATTTAACATAATGATAGTTATTATAATAACTAATAACAGTAAAGCTTTATTTAGAGTGCAGAATTATCCCTTGGTCAATAATGACAAGATGGTGTCGACGACACTTTGCATTGTTACGACCGAAAAAACATCAACTCATGAAATTATGTGCAATTTGATGAGTACTGCAATGCCTAGTGGTGATCTTAAACTTGTACAATACACACGTAATTACTTACGGCGATGACTTTGGATTATATACAACACTCAGAGGCCACTCGCGCAGCCTACTGAATGATGGTATACAACATATCATTGGGGATTGCTGCTCCAGAACAGGTGCCAGCAAGCCCCTTAAAAATTTACTATCCACATCCGTATTAATTCGTATTAATTCGCCTTCCCACATATTAATTTCAACGGCTCTTATTCGATTGACAAGAGCAACACGGATGAAGTACCTTTTCCAGAGATAGAATGGAAAAGTCAATTTACGTAGCCAAGGATTCAACCTCAAATGGTTCAAACTGAACTATCTTGTTCCCACTGTTGAAAATATCTCACCCTCACCTCACCTGTCCTCCTCGTGCCTCGTGGCACATAGGGCATATCTTCGCTGTCTTCTTCTACCCTCAGGTACCCATGTCATCGCTACATTACAATCATTTTCTCGATCCTGCCTTAAGATATGTCAGATCATCTTCCATCTTCTGGTCCTTTCTTCCTTACTGAGTCAATTCATGTGAGCCCTTTAAGCAAGTCCCCTGTTTTGGTATGTTAAAATATCTCAAGAAAACTAACAAAGTTTGCCGGGGAGACAACCACTGGCCATTTATCGTCTCACCTCTTAAGTCCAGAAACTTCAGGCTATGTTACAGGAATGTTTCCTACACCTGTTTTACTTAGAAAGGAATGTGTGATCTTTTAGTTTCTTTTCATAAGAAACAAGTTGTGTCAACTTAATGGAATTCCATTGTACAGCATGAATTTATGGAAAGAAATGCACAGAAAAAAAACTTTACCTCTGATGAGATGTGGTATAGGTTTTTCTGTGCATTTCACTCCAGCTATTCACAGAACTACATTGGCTACCCCTATTAACATCACATGAATTTATGGAACACCCTGTAGATATTCGTATAATGATAATTAATATAGCTCACTACATTTTTATTATCGTCATCGTCATTATCATCGTAGTCATAATTTAATATTAGCTATTAACAATATTTAAAAAACTGATGGCCATGAAAGCATAAAAGATAAAGATGGGAATTCCATGCATAATACCAAACAAATCAGACGAGTATATCCCTAGAGTTTGAGGAGACTGCTCCGCTATTTACATAAAAAAATTGTAGTTATAAGATCGGATATCTGACGGGAAGTGAATTAAAAATATTTGCAACTATTAGCAAAAGGAGTATGTGTAATATGTCTTATATAATCAGACCGATTAGTTGATTATGACAGGACTGAGGGAGTTAATATTAACAGATTTATTTAAACAGTGGATGAAATGAGACAGCGGTTTTATCAACATATAATTATGTTTAGTAGGTTATCAAAATATTTCGTCATGCATAAGAAAGAATTAGGTTAGTTTTATTGATAGCTGATTATGGTGTATTTCCAGTTTTTTGTATGATGCAATCATCAGTGAAAAGATAGCAAGAGCAAAGGTGAGTTATTTTGTAAAAAAAAAAGAATAAAGAGAAGAGGGCCAATAACCGAGCCTTGGGGAACACCATGCAATGGGCATGGAAACATATAACGTTGTTGGTCTTTACCAACTGAGGGCGAAATGAAAAATGGTCGTTGATTAAAAATAGAGAAGTGGAAAAAGAAGCGGGAATTCAACCCAATCATTTAATTTTATGATTTCATTTCACATTCGCAATCGTATTAGTAAAAAACTATAAATTATGTTATTTATTAGGTTGGTATGGGTGATCCCTAATTAATTTTTTAGTTATATATATATATGGCGGAAATGAATTTTATTGCATTGTGATGGTACCCTCGTTTTCCAAATGGCCGTGAACGAATTGTTTTAAATGGATCGCGATGATTTTCACTTGAAAACTTCCTCTTTCAAAGAATTGATAAACAAGTAAGACTACGGTCGCGACCAGATTTTACGAGCCCATTCATTGCCACGTTATCTCGATGTTTACTCTATTAAAAAGGAAATACTGTACCACGTGTCAACAATCGTAACGACATGGCTCAACCGTGGCACGAGCTTCACTACCCTAGCAACGGCATCGAGACGTGTAAACAATATATCTGCATTGCCTAGCAACCGCATAGCGGCAGAAAACAGTATCGTTCGGTTTTGCGGTGCCTGCTCATCGATTTGCTGGTAGGGACATCCATTGAATAATGGATGCTGCCGGTGGATGTTTATGGATTCATCCGCGTTTCAAAACAAATTAACCTATTTTAAACCAATAGTGTTTAACCTCTACTTGTTTTGATATCGTAAATTATTATTTAATTACAATTAAAAACGCCGGCAATATAATGTTACTATACAATACTAATATGCAGTAAACTATGCATAAATATATCGTCGGATGAAGTTAAGGTAATAAATGTCTGTCTGAGCGCGAGGCTGATAAATAAAGTTATGAAAAAACGAGCTTGATATGCTTTAAGACACATTCTAATATATATGAAATATTATGGAATTCCTTGTTATATCAATTGGTTGGTTATATTGTTTGATTTTGTTTATTTGCCGCTTAATGACGTGTATGATTAATTTATAAGTCACACGTTGTTGCTATATCATGAAAACGCACAAGTTATGGGTTTCTTAATCAAAAATAAGGCCAAAGTGACTATTCGCCTCCAAATCAAAACAATAATCCCATTTAAGAGTTTAACACAAAGCAACCCAAAAGAATGTGTTGTCTTTAAGACCAGACACAAAGGTTGGTATCGTGTGTATCTTCCATTTACAAAGATTCTTGTCGCGAACGGCTTTCTCGTGCGAAGAACGAGACGTTCAAAAATGCGCGTTGCGTTAACCGAGTCCACCTCTTGATAAGGATTTTATTCGCGCGTTACGTTTGTCCTTCCGTGTGCCCATCGCTTCCCAAATATGCTCGATTGGACTAAAGCTTCTCCACAGGCCGGCCATTGTATTATCCTAATTTTTTAACTATTACATTCGAGAACTTATGCTAAATGACGTCTTGAACTATTTCAATGCTATACATCCCACCTCTCTTTTGTGACCGTGCTTGATACAGCAGATTATCTACCTCCTTTATAATATTTTTAACTCTTCACTACATAATAATTGTAAAAAAAAGCTCTCGAATTCGTTTCCCGCATGCGATATTTACCAGTTCATGTACCGATAGGCTACTCGGTATGGATGCATCGATCTGTTGGGAGACACTACGAATAGCGCTAAGCGGGAAATGGCTGAGTACGTTTTCTACCTTTGGACTTACGCGATAGCGATAACGCTTTTATGACGTCTGTCGTATGCTTATAGAAATATTTCTCGTTACCATTCACCAGTCACCAATAGGACAACCATTAGTGAATATATATTTCGCTATGAACGATAATTTCAGGTGAGTTTTCTCGACTCCATTGCAATATTTAAAGCGATATTTGTATTGTATTGTTGTTTATTTCTCAAAGACAATATAAACACAGTGTTTGTATACTACACGATCATAGAAAACCTAAAACATACACAATGATATCACATTACTAGGCTATGTAAGTATAACATGACACTGTATATTTAGGTTTGAGAAAGGGAAAGCGGAAGAAGCAATAGCTTGTAGTACCACTTCCCTTCTACATCACTTATGCACACAAACTGGTTTAAGTTATTTAATGTAATACTCTATTGTAATAGCTTGTTATATAGCTAACATTGTCAAAATACACGTGTTTAACGTAACTCAATCGTAACGTAACGTAATCAATTATGTAAAACTGCGACATGACACGTTGTTTCCCGTTCGACATCGATCTTCGGAAAATTCTGTTTTTTATTCCTTCGTTTTCGTATTGTTTATTTTAAACGTGTCCAACATAGCCATGTTTCGTCATTGGTAATTCGAGCTGTACATGCTGGTGCAGTTTTTCCGACTAGAACTATTTCGCAGGTTAAATGGGGCATGCTGCAGCAAATTTTCATTAGACATAATGTAGTGCGTTTATTACGTATACTCGCCACAAACGTTTTACAATCTTTACGTGTTTGTATACCTGGTGCAAACATCGTTTTACCAAATTCCCGTTGGAATTCCAGTCGACTGGACGAACACCCGGTCATTTGAGAGTCATGTTTCCTTGTGTGTTACGAAGTTTTGTTATAGTGTTTTTTATGCAATTCTTCAACTACTACGACTTACCCCATTATGTTTAATAAAAATTACGTACGTTATAGGTTACGGATTTCATTTGAGTTATCGATTTATTATTTTATTTGTCATAATACACGTGGTACCGCAATAATACTCTCATGGAATTGCCAGCACTTTAACTATAGAAACAATATATTTACATCAATATGTTATCCCGCAAAATTTTATGCATTCTGTACGAGGGTATGGTTCTTTCATTATGGGGTGGCAGTTATTAAGTCGTCGTCATTAAGCAGGTTGGTATTTAACCAGAATGACTATATCGATATGTGAGATGAAGGGAACGAAACAGAAGTTGTAGGCTATATCTCTATAATAATTAAGATCTTCTGTCTCAGTGAATGTGTTTAATGGTGGGTTTGTACCTCGACGAATGTTGTATCATTTTTTCGCCCTTCAAGGATTTATAGTTCACTGATCGGGTTGGAATCCTAACGTATTCTTAATGTAATGCGTCCATACAGATTAATTGTTAGCTGAAGTGTTGTGATTGAAACTAATGCAATTTTAATGCGTTTACGGTTTACTGAATATTCATTCGTTTCTTAAACGCGCGCTTTAGAACTTTACTGCCGTCTGTGAGCAATGTTCACATGAATAATTCACACAAAGGGTCGTACTTTATAAATTCGGAGCGGATTTGTTTGTGTATACGCTCCAACCTTATCTTGTTTGAACAGAAAACTCGAGTTTTCCGTAACACGAGGCATTATTTATCGATGGATTATATAAACAGACACGCGGTACACTGGTTGTCTTTGATGTATCAAGCCTTTGATGTGGAATTTTACAATTTTTACAACTCTTTGACGACGTACGGCTGAAAAACGACGATAGATTCCATGCATGTGAGATTTGCGAAACAAAACTTATTGACAACCTGTTGAAAGGTACGTAGTTTGACGTTCTCTCCACACTGCGCAACAAGATTGCGATTTACAGAATACGATTCGCGCACATTGCGCAATCACGTGGCGCCTGTCAAACGATGTGACCGATAACAATCAAGCAAGCAGCGGTGACCTAACAAATCACTTATTCATTCAATGTTGCTATTTGAAACATTCTCGGTCTTCAAGCTCGCGATGTTCGAAATGTTGGGCCGATATTGGGAGGAAGCGTCGAAGCATTTTTATTAAACTGTTGCCTCAAATAAATCGCGTAGTCGGTCAGTATTCGTATTTTAATCGCACATAAGACGAAAAATTTCAAACACATCGATTTGACAAACAGCCAATGGAAGTCCGGAGCAAGGAAATTGTCTGTTCACTATCGCGTTGACGTGCATATTGGAGAAGCCTTCCTCCAATACTGCGCGGTAATGATAATGACTATTTTGGTGAGTGACTGAGACGTAATATAATGAGTATTCTCTCAACGTCTGAGAAAACCAAGAGGCCAGCTTTATCCATTAGTACGGCCCATGGTTAAATTAATTAGAGAAGCGCCGTGGGGGACTCGGGTCGACTGACGACCCTCAGTTCGGTTGATATCACCCATATAACCGTTGTCAACTAATTCTCAATGACATTTCAGCATAAGATCCCCACAAATTTTCGAGTGAGTTGGTGGAAGATCGAAATGACTATCTGAGCTGGTCGATTCAAGCGTCAACAAAAGAATTTTCTTTCTTGTTATTTGTGAACCACAGTTGCTTCCCTTTATTATCGTTACAATGTCCCGAGACACGTATCCCCGCGAATGAATAAGTCACTAAAACGTTCCCGCTATCTAACGTCGTCTTAATAGCTTCCTCATTCCTGCAGTGAAAGTAAATTTTATTTTAACAATCTGCATTGGGCTATTTGCGCTTGCGTAATCATTAGGGTGATTGTCGCGATATCGTTAATATTTATGACGCTAAGATGACGTCATGAGTTAGTCTATCACAGATCGAGTGATAGCGCTTGATATATCATTTGGACCAAGGTAAGGTAATGTAATATGATACGTTTAAGTGAATATCTTTGTATAGGCTTTATGCAATGTGTGCCTGCATATCATAACATGGCACTATTGTGAAAGTTACTATAAGGAATGCTTGTTAATGAAATACATACTGTGATGTTGTAAATATATTAATAATTTTACAATAATAGTCGTCCTAGAGAGGGGATGAATAAAACAAATAATATTGATAAGATAAATCATACTGACTGATAGTTAATATCAAATCAAATGGCACTATATAACTGACGTTCTAGATTATCGGATATGGACGTATAGACCTATAGGGTATAGAATTTTTATGAAACTGTATTGTTTACAACTTATTGCTTGTAGACCAAAGTTATCTTATTGTCCTCGTCAATGCACAGTAAAGTAAACCTTGCTATACAATATAACAAGGGTATTTAACCAAAATTATTATTCGTACATACATTATATCGTTCTAGAAAAATGGTCGCGGAGAAGCCAACGGTGTGCGTAGACAGCACAATAGCATCTACATCTCATTGTTTATTGACTTAAAAGATCTCAATAAGAACTTCTTTCAGTGAGAACCACAATGGATGCCTTCATTAATATTACGTTGATATAGCAAAAACTACAAAAATCACTTATTCAATTTATTTAACGTGATGTTTATGGGGTAGCCGATGTGATTCTCTGAATGGCTGGAAAAAATGTACAGAAAAAACGTATACCTCCGATGGGACAATAGGGGATGGGACAAATACGGGAATGAATTTGGTTAGTCTGCCGGTTAGCGCCGGTGGTGCTGTGGTTCGAAGCGCTGCCTTTCATGCGAGGGGTTTCGAGTTCGACCCTGCACAAAGCAGGGATTTTTCCCCGCGCCTCCCACAGTAGGAACTGAGCAAGATTTTCGTCCTTGAGTTTTGAGAAAGATTTTTCGTGAAATGGTTTATCATAACAATATGTTAGGAATGTAACAGGGCAGTGTTGTACGTGCGACTGGCATTTAATTATAAAGTAGCAACTCGCCTTTTCCCTTTTTACCGTGCTTGTTACACATATCTGTATACATCGCTGGCATTGTGTGGTATAAGGATTAGAAATACCAGTGTGTTCTCAAACGGGTGTAAAATATCTAAATGCGCAGGAGAAAGTTTGCCCCTGTATATCAGTTGTTAGAGCAAAATACCGGATAACTGGTAGTTTTGGTTGAGAGTCCCTCCAGAGGTAAAAGTCTTCTTGTGCATCTCTCTCCAATATTCAAAGTGAATTCCCCTTCATGATAATGTGTGATTGACAGTTTATATATGACGTAATTACCGTTCGTGATAATGCGTGATTAACAGTTTATTTATGACGTACAACAGTTTGCTTGAAGAAACACTTCATTCGGTGCTATAAAATAGTACGACTTTTGCCAAGTATCTCGCTGAAACCGCCTCAAATATCATATGACGTGTTGCGGCTATCATTTCATGAAAGATGATATTCGATCGAAATAGCCTCCCTTCTTATATTTAAGTTTTGAAGCGTCTACGTTTTTTCTGAAATATGGCAGCCAAATGGCGTCATCCAAAGATCACGGTGTATCTAGATATGGATGCATGTATGTAACAGTCGGCTTGGACTAACCAGTTGTCTGGGCCATCATTTGCCCTTTACAAATCTGGCCTAAGTATGCTATGTTAAACGCGACGGGCAAATTAGATATTATGGTGTTGGAGAACACTAGTGAAAACCACCGAGTCTCGACAGGCAGCAGATCGACGTTCAAACACACCACTAGTTCCAATAGACAGCCTACATACACGCGCGCATGCACATAATGTTCTTACAATGAGATGACGATATAGCGGAGAGGTAAACACCTCTAGACCAAACAGGGAGCAAGCGCAACACAGCAACGTCTTTAAGCAATCTCTGCGCGGGTTACCCAGTCCTCCATGAGCAGACTTCCATAATATCCATAACGTCGCATAACGTCGCTAAGCGATTTAGAGAAATTCTTTGCGCCACGCTATGACGTCACCCCTTATAAACCCCGCCCATTAATTCGGTCCTATCAATGAGGTTAACATTGAGAAATTTAAACAAAACTATCACCGAGGGCGTAGTGAAATACGTCAATAGACCGATATTTGGCTAGCGCATTGTCACGGCCCATTATCTGTCACACCGAGATACAATTCGGCGACCTAGACGTGCTCTAACATGTGTACAGGTATTAACAGAAAATAACACAGATCAAATCGAAGCCAGTAGTCAATATAATGTCGATATAAGCATTTAAACATTCCGTTAGCAGACGAACGCCCAACACCAGTCGGAGAAGGATTACGGATTAAGTTGGCAAACTTATAGTTTACATACCATAAGTCAGGTATGACTCTGTGATTATATACCTAACTAAATTTCCTTTATTCGATAAATAATATTTTTGACATTTGAAGCATGTAATGTCTTATACTTTTCATAGTGAAGTAAAATTAAAAGTTTTGGTTGATTTATGTTGCCCTTTTATATGGCTATCAAAGACACTTCAAAAGTAAGACCTAAACATGTTACTACTTCTCAGTAATTTATTTTTAGTGGCTTACATGGTCACTTTATAGACTATAATTATGATACTTGTGGTCTGTTTATCTACATTTCAATTTAAAATTGATCATGAAGTCTATTGTATTGCGTTAATACAGATGCGGAATGTATGTAAAAGTATATTTACCACGAGTTTTGAATATTTACGGTAAATATCCCACGCGTTGGATGAATGGCTTTCGAAATACGAATGGCTAATTATTACACTTCCTTAGCCTTATTCTCTTCCTGTCTCGATTACGCGAAAATGCGACTCAATATTGTAAACAGAGCGGAACTTCCCGTCCCACAACGTGGTAGTTGCCGTACGGTAGTTGCTACCACTAACTATGACCGTTTACTTCATTTTTCCTCACAGTACGTAACGGTAGCTAAACTACAAAATTGCGAGCGTATTCCAACAATATGTTAAGACGTGATAGCCGCTATACTGACACCTCGATACATGCCTTTATTAGCCGTATATTTACAGTATATTTCCTAGAATACGCTTTACTATTTACTTAGTATAATTCAGCATCGATTTTTCTCTACCCTAATACGTATTACACATGCATAAAATTACACATGTGGAAGTCATGGCATGATTTATGCACGATATCTCGTTAACTTTAGCATTAGTCTACGCGATAAAGGGTTTATTGACCGATATTTGAATAATATATATGACATTTTAAATGTAGGTTGAATATGGCACGTGATTGGCTTATTTGTTTTTGCGGACTCGTTTTATGGTCGTTTTACTCAATCGGATACGTAGTGATAGCCAGGGTGTCAATAGTTCAAGAAGGTGCCCAACGGTGTGCAGGCCATACCTTTAACTATATCTCTAATATTATTTTAAACCTCTGTGACTTTCAAGTCATTTACCATTCAATGTATTCATAACTTTAATGCTTTGTTTCTCTTTGCCGCTTTATTTGGTGGGAGATGTTTAGACCTAGTCGTATGACCGCCATAAATGATACTTGTGGGACGACACAGTGGTCAGTAAAGACCAAATAAGCAAACATACATAGTATTTCGTAGTAAAAGTTGACTATTTTAGACATTTTAATCTACGATTTACGGTATGAAATCAATAGATATGCACCCGCAATTCTCCGTTTTCCCCCATACTGCCTTACGACGTCACTGGGTATTACGTAATACCTAAATGCGCTTTATACTATATTTAATGATGAAATCAAAATGAATTAACGAAGTATTGCACTAAACACCTTATCGCGCATCCACACTGTCGAATAGTTTTTACCATCAACATCAGTTCCAATAATCGATTCAGACGCTGCAAAACGATTTCGGCACCGAACGTCATCGTGTAAAAGCAGTTAGTCGAGTGGTGAAGTCGTAACCGAAAGCGAGCGGATACGAAACCTCTCGCAGGTTGACTTTTCTGCGATGACCTCCAGCAAGCCATCTATCCTCAATTGCTGGAGTACACCGCCTCTTAAATGATTGGACATTGAATGTCATCTTCAACGGGTGATAGGCGAGTGTCGGAGGTATTACATCCGCGCTGAATACGGCTGCAATAAAAACACTCTTTGTAAACCGCATCTAAGAGCATTCGTCCATACTTGCGGTCTATAAGTGTTGTACTGTACTTTCTAGGATTGTATATAATGGCCTTTATTCTTTTATTTGGCAAATCTGAAAAACGGTCGAATGCTTTGACAAACGAAAGAGGCGGAATATGCCCAGCCTGTCTGCTTACAGAACATTTCAAATATTGTGTTTAGATCAGGAATATCTTTTTGCCCCTTTGCAGGTAGTTTGATCAGACGAATTTAGTCTTTGACGCGGCAAGTAAAACTGACTGAAGGACACATTATCGCCATCACAGCACGTCGCTCTACGTGAATTTCACGAACTGCAACGTGTTTACTCTTTGATTAAAACACACAACAGACGTTTGAGGCGGTGGTTTGCGAAAAAGTTGGGAAAATATTATTTCCCGCCGTATAATATACCTTTATCGCGAGCGATCAACACCAATCCACACTTCGAGACCGTACTGTCACGCGTAAGCACTAATCAACATGGATTTCTGCGCGAACCTTGGTAGATTCCTCGTCGCTTTCATCAATGTTATTTTTATGGTGAGTATATATTTTCCTGTTCAGGACTAAAATAGTAGGAATATAATAATGGTAGTGACGATATAGATCAAGTCGCATGTTTTAAGCATGATCAGTGGCGTTAAGTCTCAAAGACAATATTATATACGGTACATCGAAATTCGAAATGAATTTATTTTTTAAAAGTAGTGTGTGAGATGTTCTAGTAATCACTCGAACCTTCCAGTATCTGTTTGCTGATAACGGAATTCGTACATTTTAATGCTGCGGCTCGCTGTAAGTTGCTTAATATGTAATGCAGGCGTGCAAAAGTGTCTATTTTATTATTTATTTTTTAGTACATATTATTTATAGTTGCTGTCAAATAATAGGCTATCCTAAATTATAACACTATATACAAAGCCAGTTGGCAACTAGTAAGAACTATACATGTATGTACACAACATATGCATGAAGTAATATAACAGGAATTTCATAATTTCATACAAGATAATAGTGATAGGGGAAGATTTATATTGCATCTCTGAATGTTGATTAAGTTCATGATATTTGGCACAATGGCAGATGGATCTTTTGTGCTAAGATAGGATTTGAACTGAAATGAAAGAAGTTTTAGAATAAAGAAGGATTTATGATAATGAATAGAAAGAAAGTAAGAATGGATTCGCTACATAAGAAGTCTGCCGAATGAATAAGGAGATTACAACTAACTGTAACATAAAATATACACTATAATAAGCAGAAACGGTATATGTACAAATATGACTAATTTATTCAAAATCGTCAGACAGTAACACCTCAAGTGCAGGATTGAGAAGGTTGTTGCCGAGATGAATTTTGAATGACGTAAAGTCAGTTAGGGTGCGGATATCTTCAGGTATTGTGTTAATGGTGCGTGGACCAAGATAGTGCAGTACTCGCCCACCGACAGACTTGTAAGCGTGGGGTAGGTATTTCTTTGTGAGTAGATCGAAGGCTTTGGCCATGGTTAGGTGGTTCTGCGAAATTGTCAGCCGTAGTAGAGACAGCGTTGTATCGGAGCTTATGGTAATCGAGAAAATATAAATATTTGCGTCCTGTTAGCTAAAGAGGGTATGTTAAATTCACATCTGAGGTACTGTGATTTAGTGAGGGGTTTGCTGTTATCGATTATTCTGAGTGACCTATTTTGCAAGGTTTTCCAGTGTTTCAGAGTTAGTTGCTGGCATGTTATAGAGGGTAGATGATGCATATTTGATTCTTGGTCAAATAAGAGATTAATAGAATTTCGAGGCCATGCAATGTGAGGAGCAAATAGATGTGCTCCAGTCACATAAATGATCTTCCACTATCACTTGTGCAGAGATATAGGTATTGGTTTTGTTAATATTAAGTTTTAGTAAGCTAGTTTGGTACCAGGAGCAAATTGCAGGCATAGCACTGTTGGATAAGTCTAGAGCTTGATTGATAGCGCCATGTTTTTCTAGAATGCAGTCATCATAAATATGTAACAGGAGTCTATTTTTGTAATGTCATCAACATAAGCAAGAAAAAGAAGTGGGCCTATGACCGAGCCCTGTGGGACTCCCGCTCTAACGGGAAATAGAGGTGAAGTAACATTATTTGATTTGACAGACTATGTACGCCCACTGAGATAACTGGATATCAATTTCACAGATCTGGGGTGGAAGGAAAAGACATTTGATAGTTTAGTGAGCAAACGATTCTGGTCTACTGAATAAAACGTCATTTTAATATCTAAGGTTGTAAGTATTTGTCATCTTTTGAGTTGTCGAGGGTGCGTATGCATTTGTTGGTCAGCTGCATAAGTAGGTTTTGGGTCGAATGGTTTGTACGAAACCCAAATTGATTTGTCGAGATTAGGGAATTATTTTCTAAATATGATCTCATTTGTTTTGACATAATTTTCTCAGTGATTTTGGACAGTATTGGAAGCAAGGATATAGGACGGTAGTTAGAAGGATTCTGTGGGTCTCCCGATTTGAAAATAGATATATCTAATGCTGTCTCAGGTGCCTCTTGATATGGTTTTGTTAATTATTGAAGTTAGAATGGGCGTTAATAATGGACAGGGTGATTTATACACAAAAGTTGGTATTTCTTTGACATTGTTTCCCTGCCTCAACTGGTGGTGAGTTTTTACTGGATAATTCAACATTGATATCAGTTACACTATTGCTAAATAAAGAAATGAAGCAGTGTGCTATATCATCTTCGTTAGTATGGTTTTTATTAGTGTTGGGGTTTGTTAGTGTTCAGTTATATTAGTGTTATTATCGGTTTTATGCGTTAGTTTGTTGATAACATTCCCGCCACCGTTACGACTACCACACTATTAATTAGTGAGTGGTAGTATAATTGCTTGGCCAGGCAGGTTTGTTCTTGACCTGGTTACGCAGTTTGTGATACCGTAGCTATAGGGGATGTTTTTTTTAATTCGTTTTTTGACCTGTTTGAATTTCCGATTTTTCGGCGATATCAGCCGGACAAGATCTGGTGTGAGCCACTGTTTGCTCATGTCACTGACAGGTATATAGTTGAATGGGGCATGATCGTCTCTAAGACATTAGTAATTGTAGTTTCGAGACGTTCTGCGAGATCTGAAACATCTTGGTCGTGTGACACTGTAATATTGGATAATACTTCGTTAGCTTTCGTTGTGAACTGCTCTGCGTTAAAGTGACGAATCTTTCTTTTTAAAATGAATTTGCGTTCTGATTTTTGTGTAGTTGTTTTGACAGAAATGTAAGTAAAGTTATGCCATGTCTTCCCACCATGCATATCATGGTAAAACATGCCATAACGGTGTAAAGATAAAGTCAATACACGAGCATTCTCCAGTGGGAAACACGTTTGTAGAAACGTAGATAAGCTGTTTTATGTTAAGTGGCTCTATTGTGTTAGTTATATTAGATTTATCTGGGTTAGTGTCATAGCCTACAATTTTATGTTGAAATCTCATAATGAAATAATGTTAGAATCTTTTCGTGTAGAGATAGCGCATCTTCGAGTTGCTGTAGAAAGATATTTCTGTTAGTTTGAGGAGGCCGACATATTGAAGCGAATATAAGTGATTTGTTGTTTGTTTTAATTTTGACCCATGCAGTGTCGATATCATTAGTGAAGATTTTTTCCATCGTATTAAGTCTTGAGTATGGGAGAGTTTGGGGGTAAAAATTAAGGAGCCCCCTCCCGGACGATTGGAAGAGCGGTCATGCCGAATGGGTGTGGTGTGAAAGTTACGAAGAGCTATTGAGCCAATTGCATGAGAACTGTTAAGGTTACTTTCGCTTAGGCAGAGGATATCAATTTGTGCAAGCGATAGTGCCGAAGGTTCATCATAGTTTGCTACGAGAGGGCGGATGTTAAGATGTGAAACATTAAGAGAGTTGCGAGAAAGTAGTATTAGTTCGGACAGGTGCGGATAAGGGAGATAAAACTTATCAGTATGAGAGGTCCAATGGGCTACTGTCTGACGATCCTGATCTGAGCCATTGTTTAATAGCATGATGGAATTCGTGGTAATAATACACCCTCTCCGTATAGTATTATAAGTTTCTAGTTGAGTTTTGTAGGAGAGTTGCTCATGTTGTTGCACAGGTTGATTTTTAGAGACGGACTTTTTTCTATGACTCATGTTCATATTATTATACACTGAAAGCAAAGCATTGCATTTGTAACAACTAAACTTTTATCCAGTTTGGCAAAGGACCAGTAATGGTCAAGAGTCTATGACTTGACAATGATTTAATCCCATTAGAGTTATGGGTATATTTAATCCCATCAGAGGTGTACATTTCTTTCCAGCTTTTAATAGAACCACCTTGGCTATCCCTATTACCATCACATTTAGCCCATTCGTACGTATATATGATCTAATTTTCGCAGCTGATATCGCTCGTGTTTTTGGCTGGAGGATGCATTTTGAAATTTGGCTGGGACGGTTTGCTGAAAGATAAGGTCGAACCGATCATCAAAGGGATGACGAAAGCTGCCAAAGACGCTGGATTCGGCGAGGTGGACACAAAGGGGTTGGACATAAGTCAACTCGTCAGTGATATCGCCATTCCATTCATCGTCATAGGTATTAATTTTGTTACCGAGAGGATGCAGCGACAAAATTCACCGCCAACAACATGATAAATGTTCATATTTGCTTCCCTTCATTACCCATAAAGTATCATATAACGCTCTATGCTCACATAAGATCGTTGAATGTTAAGAAAAAGAGCACAATTAAATTATTGTTTATTGTTATTACATTATGTAGTGAATATTTTTTTCGACTTTTTAAGTAGCTCTACAGTTTGAGAGCGTATATTAACTGAGTTATATATGGTTGCATCAGGCCCATGTTCCTTTGGCCGCTTGTTTATCTTTGACAATATCGCTCACTTGGCTAACCAAATGTTAGATGTCGTACGACCATTCAAAAGACTCTTTGTTCGGTTCGCAATGTCGCATTAACGACTCTCTGCGACATTCTTTAGAGTATATGGTCGAGCTTATGCTGAGCTTTCTAATAAAACTTCGTTCGTCGTCCGTCCGTCCGATGTTCATATTTTTTTCAAAAATTTTCTCA
Organism: Epimenia babai; assembly: GCA_011762755.2. Taxonomy (NCBI): domain Eukaryota; kingdom Metazoa; phylum Mollusca; class Solenogastres; order Cavibelonia; family Epimeniidae; genus Epimenia; species Epimenia babai. The sequence goes on along the minus strand of WURV02097883.1, from coordinate 3,430 downwards.
AGAACCATTTATCTTTGAAAGATATCCTCCTAGGGTTTGTCTCTTTTATATTGTTTATCATCATCTAACCAAGGGGAAGTAATTTCAATTAAGCGCTTGTCGCGAAGCCCTACAAATTCACAGATATTATCCTTGGGTTGGTCTCTTTTACTGTTGTTAAGCTTATTATCAGAGTATTTCTAGGCATCTTTGGCCTTTTGTTTTCATATATGTATAACTACATCGAGGCCTGTTGTGTTAATATCCGAATGAGTGTTTTGAGGCCTGTTTGGGCTCTTGTTTCAAAATCCCAGCGTCTGAATGCCTCTTAGTCTTTTTGTGTTTTCTTCAATTTTTTAAGTGTTTGCTTTTGATTTTTTTTATATTTGGCGCTTTTTTAAGTTTTCAACTATATTTAAGCACCTCAGGTGCTTCTTTTATTCAACGTTTTTTGGTTCTTCCTCTGTATTTTGTTTTTCCTGTTTATTTTTCTTCTCCAAGTCAAGTGGGCGTCTTGTGGCCTCTTTGGCGTCTTGTTTATTGTGCGAATTTAATTGCAAAAACCAAATTAGCCAAGGTGCCAAAGAGACAACAATACACAAAAAATGTTACATAACGATATACAATGCCATATTACGAACAAAACCAGAATTTTTAATGATGTCGAGAAAGGGCCTGATATTACATGGTTGCGTGGTAGGTAATTTTTACCTATAGAAGTGTATTCATGTATATGTGTACGTTATTTCGAAACGTTTCAGGCGTGATTGATCTGCATTTGTGATGTTTCGATTCCGTTCTTCACGCTAATTTTGGTTCTCTCAGGTTGTGTGTTCTTTGTGCTCGCGATATTTGGCCTTTGTGGCGCTTGCTGTAAAGTGAAATGGATGATTCTCGCGGTAAGGATTGCCTTTATTTCCGTAATATAAAAATCAAGGCTAACACTCTTTGAGACTATTTGATTTTATTCTTTACATATATTTTGCATATTTACAATATGCTTTCAATATGCATATATAGAAAACTCATTTGTAAATAAATGTTATTACTCTTGAAATCTGTTACCTTTACATTTTGTTGTCGAACATCGTACAATACATAAATGCACAAAAGTCCAATCATGTATTTCACGGCAATGATTTATTTGTGTCTCGCAGTACACGGTTATTCTGATTGTCCTCCTGCTGGCTCAAATCATTTTCGTCATCATTCTCTTCAAATCAGATGAGGTAAGTTATCTGTACGCCGCAATATTTAGTCAAACATTTAACGCAATCGTTTGTGTCAACTCGACGTCAAGATCGAACGGAGGCACAATGAGATAAGGTCGGCGCTATTCTTCGAAGATATTTTCCATTCAAGGTCAAAACGCGACGCGATACTTAGTTACTGAGCGGAGAAGTTTTGCTATTTTTTTCACAGGAGCACTAATAAAATCCAAGTACTCATTTAATCGCTCAGTTTCAACTTTATCAGAAAATTTCATGCTAATTTGTTAACAATTTTCGAATAATGTTGGTAACTGACGAACGAACAAGAGAGAACACATAACAATGGGGGGGGGGGGGGGCTAATTAGTTTACTGTATTAGGCTATACACTAGCAGGCGTTGTGGGTGGGATATACAGTATTCATATATCAACATTGCATTCATATGGATCGGTAACTATGTATATAAATATCGGTATTTACTGATTACCAGTAACATATACATTCAGATGGGTAGGTAGGCCACCGAGAAGATAGATTAATTAATCGTATTTAAGGATCATATTATTTTAGATTTGGAAACTTGTATCGACGTATTTGAAATTCAAGGTGACAAACAAGATAAAAGAGCCGCTAGTTCAAGGTCTTCAGGAGAAGTACACAGGCTTCAATGGCACAGACATCGTATCGCTTGGTTGGAATTTCCTTATGGTTTCAGTGAGTCTCATTCCTGTATCGAATTCGTAAAAAACTTTTATTTTTGATTTTTAATCATAATTATGCGTAGATAGACGTAAAAAAGAAATTTTAACGAAATGAGTTAAAATTTTCTTACTACCCAATTGTTTTGTCACAGCATGCAATGTGAACTTGGTCAATTTATCTAGAACTATTTCTGTATTTTCTGCTCGTGAGCTGATCGATTGAAACAAAATAGCGATTGTTACGAGGGCGTTTTAATCCCACCGACCCAAGTGTATCGTCAGTAAAGAATTAATTTCTTCAAGAACAATTTCCTTTTTTTTATTATAAAACTGATCGATATTTAGTGAGAAAAGGGTAAGGGTTCCCGCTGACCCTGCCGTTTTTACCCACGATTAGTATGTAATCCGCATTGTGTCTTCTTGAATTGTTCCACAGCTCGGCTGTTGCGGCTTGAACGACTACACTGACTTTAACAAGGCTAAAGTGTGGAATCGGCAGTACCGAGTGCCCGAACTCAACATGACTAAGACGTTGAAAGCGCCGGTCGCCTGCTGCAAACTGGAAGGAACATTCCCAGACGTGCAAAAGCCCGATAACTACAACTGTACGTTCGATCCGAAACCCGACACCTCAAATTATGAAAAGGTTCGTCCCGTAACCATGATTAAGGTTTATTTCATTAATATGCTATTTAGGTTAAATTGTCTGAAATATCTAGTGGTATTTAGTGTCATAAATAAATAATAAATAAATATGATGACGTTATATACCCCATCCATGTGTGACCTCTGGAATTAATGAACAAGTCGAAGGTCAATAGTAGGTCCACACCAGTTTATTTCCAAGATACGAAAAACCTCCTGTAACAATCGCTATTCCCGTTCCTCAACATGTCGCCATCTTAGCTAGCCGGTCAAAGCAAGCAATCTTGTCAGTCAGATAACTCGTCCCTCGCACAATGGTCACAATGTTCGTCCTTTTCTATTTGGTACGATGGTCATACATGCATTCAATGCTTACGACGTGGTCCACAACACTAAAACACCCATATGAATTTTGAAAAAATATGGTAAAAGAAATTTGCCGGCGATTCTTTTCGAATTTTTGCTCATGTATTCGACTTCGTAAGGAAAGTGTTAAATGCTGTATTTAGTATTCTTGTACAACTTTGCAACAGGTGTGAAAGTAAATCGTCATGTAGGCCACTGTATATTCGAGTTGTACAGTGTGTGTCCGAGTGTTGTTTTACGTTTGATTAATGGCTACAGCTGCATGTAAACGTTCGTTGTGTTTTATATACGATACTATAAAATGTGGATCGTCTGCGAATTGAAGTTTAACTATTCGCTTTCAGGGATGTTACAAGGCTGTTCTGGAACTTCTTGCACAATATGAAAGCATCGCTATTGGAGTCGGCGTCGGTGTGGGATTGTTCCAGGTACACCCTCGGCCCTCAAGCACAGTAGTTTCGACCCTCTCCCTCCCCTCTCCCCTCTCTCCCTCTCCCTCTCTCTCCCGCTCCCGCCCCCCCCCCTCT